>BSCZ01000912.1:0-184631 GCA_027924225.1 Bjerkandera adusta
TCGCCGTCGTCGACGTTCGGGTTTAAGTGAAAGGACACTCCGAGTCGCCGTTTCGGAGATCGGTTCGATTGGTAGAACCGCACCAGCCGAATCGATCTGTAGCACGTAGACGCGGAAGTTGTGTCGGTTCCACTACGCCAAATCCCTCGAAAAAATCTTGCCCAGTCCATGCTCAATCTTGGTTGCAGTTCCAACGTGAGAGACTGGAGAGCTGCCGGTCGAGTCCAGCGAACTGATTGTGTGTAGAAGCTACCCCGGGCCGTCACGACGGCAGAATCTTCCGCGGTATCCGCAGGAGCCCAGGCAGGACCGGACCACGCTTCTTGCATGAACAGTATCAATTCATCGCAGAACACTAGTTTTTTACGCTTGAATTTCAGAACCGAAAAGTTTGAAGAAGGTCGCTCCCCGCACCTAACAACATGGTCACAAATCGAGTCAAGAGAATGAGGCTGTGCCAGTTGTCCGACTTCGACCCTCGTGGTCTCTTGTATTCCGCTCACTCATAGCCACCGCGCTGCTTGGGAAAGTATCATGTGCACTGACGCAGCAATGCTCGAATCTCTGAGCGCGAGGATGCGTTGGGCGCATTGGCCCTTGGCACAGCAGCGATGGGGACAAACGCAGACGCGGAGGCATATTTGACTTGATCATGGCCAGTGCTGATGCATTTCTGGCCAGTGCGGAGCATTGGCCGTTCGTTTTCCAAGCTCCCGATGCGTTGGCTCTGGCCAGGGTTCCTATTTCCACCCAAATACGGACATTACTTAATTGCGCGCGTCTGGCGAACTCATCTGGCCCCCCGGCTTGTCCTCGTCCACCACCATGAGGCTCCTTCACAGACTGTGGACACTCTCTTCTGAAGCTCTCGCGCCATTTTTTGGCGTTGACGAGTCAGCAGAGCCGCTCAACACCTCTTCCTCCTCCCGTGGCGCGCTCGACGCGTCCACACCACCCCGTGGCGTCGACGATTTCCAACTCGCCCGATGCAGCCCAACACCCGGTGACAACGCGTACATGCTCAACCTCAAAATCACAACTCCGAACCCTTCCAGTGTGGTAGGACGTCCGACTGTTTGGGTCGTCCCTCGTGTTGGTGGCTCTACCGCCACAGCCAACATTGGCCTCGGCATTGCACCAGATCTACCCCCAGTCATGTTCGACAAAGTTTTTCCTGCCGTTCGACCTCAACGACATATCCATCGCAGCATGACAACTTGCGGGAGTACCTTTGTGAGTAGAACTTATCGTGTCTTTGATCCCAGTGCATCCTCTCATCACCGACGACTAGTCGCAGCCCTCACCCATTCATCGCACCATCACCTCACCCTATACTTCGGATTCCGTTCTTCCAATCCAGAGTCTTGCAGGACCTATGGAGACAACTATACATGTAACTGTGAGCACCTCACGACGTCTCCCAGATCGACGCTAATGTTGGGGCAGATCAACCTACAGGGTTCCCTGGCTGGCTATCGTCCGGTATCCCCGTTTCCGGTCACCATAGCCCTTCAAGATGCTAGTGGTTCTGAGTCTTTGCTCAACGGAACTGCCGCCGTAGAGTATGGCCGCGGATGCCGTGAAGTCGTCGCTACCCAGCCCACGCTCAAATTGCGACTGCACCTATCAATCAACGACCCCTTGCAGACTACTTCCTCGCAGTCGAGCGAGATTTCGACGGGCTCACAATCCTCTACTCCTACGCTTGGCAGCTCGTCAAACTCGTCGAATGCCTCTGGCAGCCCATCTACGCCGGCCGACGCACTTGGCGCGAAGCCTCTGATTCAAGTTAGTGATCTCCCCGCAGATTCAGGCCGTACAGACGCCCGCGCGAACGATAAGACACCAGAGAACGAGGTTGCGGACGTCACATTCAGCAGCGACGAGGGCAACGACGCAGATACGTTTAATCAAGGATCACCAAGCCCTAAGGCCGACAGTTCAGGATTGTTTTCACCATTCTCGCGGCCATTCGATGCTTCTATCAGCCCTTCAGTATCCTCATCGCTGTCTGCGGTGGGGCATAATCCTCTACAGGCGATCCTTGACGTTGGGCAGTGTCACACTGCCTCCGACGTAATCATGGAAGATGACTTCGAGGACGAGCAAACTCATTCTACCCAACCCACCGAAGCAACATCGCCCGAAGAGTCCGAGGTTACATATCCCAATCTTTCGTCGTACACCCCCGTGTTCTCCCTTCCAGAGGTTGAATTTCCGACGAAATCCATTAGCGTGCATACCGGTCGTTTGTTCGATCCCGCGCAGCACACTGATACCTCCTCCCTCTGCGACCAACAACCACGAACATATGCGGACACACAGCTCAGCAGCTGTTTCGCTAACCCACCGAATACCTACAAAGTCCTGAAGAGCCACGGGCAAGAATACCATGTCCAGGGCAGCATTGGCAGTGGTGGTTTTGCACATGTGGATTATGCGACCAACCAGTACGGGGATGAAGTGGCCATTAAAACTCTGTCAAAGAGATGGGCATATCGGAACGAAATCGGTCGGAATTCGTTCCTAGCTGAGCAGAAGGCGCTGGAGCGTATCCGTGACGCTAATCATCCCTACCTGATGCGAATGCTGCATTCATTTGCGGACGCAGATAATGTCTACATCGTCATGGTAAGTTCTTCGTAATTATCCTTTGCCAGACGCTGACAACAGTTGTCTTAGCCATTATACAAATTGACTTTGCATCACATCCCTTACTATGCTGTTCCGCCCCAATTTGTTGCGGTACTATTTGCCCAGCTGGTTGGTTTCTTTTCCATCTCAATGTGTAACGTCTTCTTAACTGTTTAAAGGTGTCGGCTGTTCATGCCTTACATCACCAGCTTGGTGTCGTACACTGCGATCTCAAACCCTCCAACATTCTTCTCAACCCCGAGAACGGAAACATTGTTGTCGCGGACTTTGGCCTATGCTTCATGACGAGCGATTCAGCACCAACGGGCACTGTCTGCTGTGGTACCGAAGGTTATATGGCTCCGGAGGTTTTGAGGGGAGGATTTCCCGACAAGAGTGCGGATGTGTTCGCCGTCGGCGTCATCATCCTCGGGTTCTTCAAACCGGATGCATATAACCTCTTCAAGGTAGGGTATCCTACGCCCCTGGACCTATCAGCGGCTCTCGATGCAGTCGTCGATGAAGACCTACGGACCGTTCTCCGAGCGGTATGTTAAATTTTCGATTAATGATTTTGGTCTAATTTCGCCATCTAGATGCTAGCGGAGAATCCGAAAGATAGACCCAGTATGGCAATGCTCAGAACATCCTCGTACTTCACCGACCGTGGTCTCGAGCTCAGAGGTCTCGACGAAGGCTCATACTGGCGTAAGTCATGAGAGCTACCATTTGTACCTTGAACACCCGTCTCATGACCTTTCCCAGTTGCCGACTCAACACCCTTCCCATTCGGTTGCTATTTAAGTCCTCGGGTCAGCAAGGGCAATACAGAGGATTTAACGCCGCCTGAACGTCAGTTCATTGCGTGGAACAAATATCTGGACGATCTCGACCCTACAGCTTTCGATTTTATAGCCCCAGACCTCGTGGGGCCCAGAGAGCGGGTTGACGCCAGCCCTGAACAAGCCTCATGGCAACCCTCTGCTCCAGCAGTGGCGTGTCCCCCGCAGGGACACCTCAATCACTGGCCCGAGTGCACCCCTCCGCCTGGTTTGTCGCGCCCCACCGAGTCACCTGTCGTCGAGTCAAGGCATTCTCAGTGGATGTCTGGACCCCCGCCTGGCCTCGAAAACATCCCGCAGTGTCAGCCCCAACAGCCTCTCATCGATACCATTGTGTCACCCATCTTCGGTGCGCAGGACGACGAAGTTGTTAATCCTAGGGTGCGGCCAATCAGGAACGCGAACCCGCTGCCGCCGCCAGGCTTTGAGCGTGACGCACGACACCGCGCTCGTTCCTCGAATCATTCTGTCGCCCCCAAGCAGGCATATCTCGCACTCCCTGCCATTGGTCAGGGCATCTGGTAAACCGCCGCCGAAAGGGCGGATGACCCGAACCTCGATCTGTAGTTTTGCAACAACCACATCGGCGCTGCTTTTTCTCGTCGCCTCACACGAACGATGCACATCTGTTATAATTTTTATCTATTTTCTCGGGTTATTTGTCGACATTTCCGCACTGTGTACCTTTATAATTGTCTCCGTCTCCTCCTGTCACGTCGTGCTTCTCCAGCCCCGCTGCGGGATCCTCCGCTATATCCATATTTTCCTTCTCGGAACATCCTGCGTGCCGTGCAAAATCCATCGTCAACGGTATCAGTCCCCTGTTGGCACGACGCAGCGGTTTACATGAAGTCGCACGCCACGCCGGGCCGGACCGCCTGCCAGACGACGCGACGCCACCCACTTCACTGGGCAGGAGCTTCGGAAGACAGGGACGCGGAGGGAGCCATCTGTGGCGCGACGTTCTCTGCCGTCCACGAGCTGCTGGAAGGAGGAAAGAAAGATCACGATCGTGCGAGAACGCCTGGGGCACGAGCTTCGACCGTGGCGGACGAGCCTCTGCGGCCAGATACAGCGGCGGCACGTGGGCGGTCGAGAAGCAGGGCTGTGCAGCCGTCCGGTATCCTCACCGACACCGCCCTGGTGGCGCAGTGGGAACACTCGGGGAATGCGGGGATATGAATGAGCGACAGGGCGAGCGAACCTTGTCCAGGGATCGATCCGGTATCTCGCCGTGGGGAGCCGCAACATCTCAATTGAGTGCCGTCGTGCTCGCCGCGCAGGCTCCTCGAGCGGCGTCCGCGACCCTGATGCGTGCTCGTAGACGAGAGGTAAATGCAGCGCGAGGTCGGAGGGGGCACGAGAGATGGCGGACGAGCCTCGAGACGATCGTCGCACCCAATTGAGTGCCACATCCGACGTCTGGCGCGAAACTCCCACCGCAACACTTCGAAGACGCTGCCCTGATTAATATGGTGGTGTACTCGTCTTCGAACCGCCCCACATATCCCGCGGTTCCCAGCGACTCGGGGCCTCTGGTGTTGCGGATGTGTCGCTCGTGATATGAGGCTTCGGCAAGTGCGAGAACTGGTCACTGCAATTTCTAACACGTTGCGGGGTCGGAGATGGACTGCTGTCGAGTGTTACGCATCTGGGGGAAATATCAGAAGTGGATGCATGCCTCTGGGGGCGTGTTTCTGCTGCCGAACTGCCTGCTGGCAGATGACAACCACCGAGTTCGAGTTTAGCTCGAGCTTCTGATGATTGGCGCGGCCGAGGAGACCTCGAGAACCGCACGGAGTTTCGAGACGCGTGGCTGTGCCAGGATTTCCTGAGGTTTGAATGTGGTGGGTGGAATGAGTCGCAGTGCTTGTACGCGGATGTGGCACGAGTATGGAGTCCGTTATGTTCGGATTACAAGGTCGTGCGACGGACTACAACATCCGTTACCGCCGATTTACAACGAGTACAAAGTCCGTGTGATCCGGGATCATAACGGTTACTAGTGGCGTTTTGAGTACTTGCGTGACCAAGACTGTGACCCGGTTAGTACAAGACTGCATCGTTTGCTCGACATTTCGACAGCTACTAGTGGTAGGATATTTAAATCAACAGAAAGTGAGCAGCGTATTTACGGGTAGTAGATCGTTTGCTGATGCATTACAGAACCAACGCCAGTCTCAGAACCAGGCCTTCAGTATAATTTGACGTTTAGAGACACGTCTGGGACATGTCCCCGACATTCCCGCACAATTTTAGCACCTGACGCCAAATATGATGGCGCAAGTCAACATGTAAATGCCCAAGCCCTCGTTGTCGCTGTTTCGAACTTGTTTGAATTTTACATTTCCTTGCATGATAGTCGCTTCGAAGTTCGCACTGGGCCTACTGGCAGCTCAGTCCGAGGGCGTTACCAAATGCAAGCCTGGTGATGTGTTGCGCATTTCATACTATCACCCAGCGTTGTTTGCCTTTGGCGTTGCCCAATATGCTACGAAAATTCTAGGATTGTGCTCGTACCAAGAGTGGGCGGAATTGATGGGATGCCCCGACAGATGACGTCAGACCGCGGATTCCGCCCCCGACGGGCCCGACGTTTCGAGAAATCCGTCTCCGTCGGGATGGAATTGTCTCTTCTTGTCGCCAGCCGCCTTGTCGCCCGCCCTTCTGCCATAAATGGCGACAGAGTCGGTCGTTGAAGTCGGTACTGACAGCGATCAAAGGTACGCGGGGTCATCGATGGAGATCATTTCGCAGCGTGACGGTGTCACAGAAGGCGGTTCGGTGCGCCAACAGTAGGCGCCAGAGTGTTTGGGGTCCTGGGGAAAGGCCTTCTCCTCGTGTTGCCAGCTCTCTTCCTCCTCCTCGAGACGTTGCGAGCAAATGCTCCCAGCGTTGTCCCTTAACTCCTCATCTACCCTTCCGACTACTCTTGATTCGCTTGCTGCTGGCTTTGGGCTCATGATTTGGTGATTTTTCAGTGCATTCATCTCGGATTCCGTGAGTCCTAGAGCCATGTTTCTGCCGACGATCCTTGACCTCCTATTCCTGCACAAGTGCTGGTTCTGGCTCTCGCGATAGTATGGAGTCATCTACCCCTCCTTCTCTGTATCCCAGCCACCATTTTCATCCCAAGGGATACCCATTCAATCGCATGCCGAAACCGTCGTTTTCGCACGACTCACAAGACCATCCATGCCTGTCCCCCTGGATTCCTGACGACGCCACATGCCCCTCGCTGCATACTTCGCCTACGATCAACGTCAAATCTCTCCACGATCTTCAGCCATCGGATTCCTCGCCATACTACCGCTTCGCGCCCGACTCGCCACAGACTGGGTCTCTACTCCAGCTTCCCATCGCATCGCCCTCCTACTACCCCGACTCCTTCATGGACATGAGTCCGCCAGAGCTCACTACGTACAACTCACTCCCCCACATACTGACCGGCCAAGACCATACCTTTCCACACCATCAACCACCATCGCCACCGGATGACACTCCCGAGCTTGTACAACGTGAACTCCCCAGGATTGGGCTCTGCGAACCTCCTTCGCCGCCACTCGAGTCGCCTAGCGATGTCGACGACCTCCCGCCAATATTGGATTCTACCCATTCGCCAAGCGGCTACTTGCGTAACCTTGAGCACGAGCCTGGTGGAACAATGCAGCTTGACACGAGGCGTTGTTGCCAGAGCCACTACGACAATGCGGGTACCGCGAGTGAACGAGCAGGTCTCTTTCAGGGCGGGCCACAGTTGTCGCCAGAGCAGGACATCCTCACCCCCGATTCTCCCTCTTGGACCACCACCGCCTTCCTAGATTCCGACTTCAGTGAAGACGAACCCATGCCTTGGAGTGTAGATCGGAGTAGAGGGCAAGCCACTAAAGCCCGAGGAAACTCGTTAGACTCGTCTCAGCAAGATGCGTATGAATTCATGGCTCCAGTGCATCGTCCCTTGCGCTCTTTCACGACCCCAACCCCATCTAGCCAACAGCCTCGTGGCCAACTCGGCGAGCTATGGGATAGCAGCTGCGTGGATATAGGCTGCGACGCCTCACATTCCCCTCGTGCCAACCTGGCTAGCTTCGACTTCTCGTTCGACGACCACTCGCCGGATTTTCCGTCCAGTCTCCTTTCCCAGTCACCGCGAGAAGAAACGTTTGCGTTATTCGACGAATCCTACGGCGACAACGCCTTTGAAAATCCTGTGGGTCTGTTCCCCGCTGGCTTTGAACCGTCGTCGCCACATTCGCCACATATGCAACTACTTCCGGATAGCGAAGGACCCATGGATTGTCAACCCACGACAATCTCACCTTCTCTTCTGGGACTTCCGGATTCCGAGATTGGCTTGGGATTGGACGTCGATGGCATCGATCGTTCGCCATCACCGTCGGACTATGAGCTGCAACTGCTCGACGGGTCGACGGATGTTCCACTGCATGGCCTATCCGAGGAAGAGTTCCAGGGCCTTCGTGCGATGTACGAGCAACTTTCGCGCTCCGAAGCAGTTGCCAGAGAGCGCGAGAACGTACTTGACCGACGCGTGAAGGACATCTCTGCTCTTCTGAAACCTCCGAGGGCAAGTCCGGACTCCATGGTGATGCTTGCGAGGCGACAGGAGCTGCGGGCTGCGACGGATATGCGAATAGAGGCTCGCAAGGTGCGGAAAGAGGAGAAGCGAAGGCTACGAGAGCTCGGTGCACTGCTCGATGTCAAGTTAAATTGCGCAGTGTTCCGCAGCAAGGGCATCATCCAAAGTGTCCCCCAGTTGGTGGCGGACATGGTCTTCAAGAGGCACGACCGGTGTCGCCCTTTGGCGAATCGGAAGGCGGCGAGTTACTGCAGGACCCACGTCCCCTCCCCCCTACGCTCGAGTTTCACCGAGGACAGTATCGTTTCTGCGGACGACGTCTCTCTCATGGATAGTATGTCTGCGGACGGTAGTGACGAGGACGAAAGGATGACTGTCATGTAGCTTCTGTTTCTGCTCCTTTTGCGCGAACCCTTGTGAGTTTTCATGCTTTTCCTCTAGTTTCAAAGCATACATCTCCATTTTTCCTCCGCCATCTATCATCATCCCCGTTACTCCGTAATATTGCCTGGGTAATGTGCTGGTCTGTTCGGGCGGGAAATGAAGCATTGTACGATCACCTGCGAATCACTTGGATCCATGTAGCTTTATTTTGTCCGCGTTGCTTCAAAGAATATTATGTGGCCGTGCTGGATTGTTTATAGGGCTGTGATTACTCCATCCACGTAGCTGCAACCGCAAGGAGCATTGAAATCCCCGTGAACGCCAACAACCAGGGACTGTGGGACCGGTTGCCAACTTCTCGGAATCATCTCGAAGGTGGTCAGAGTGGGCTTCCGCGAGATACCATGTCATGTCGAACCTTATCGTACGATTAGAGAGGGAACGAACAGTCCGTCAGGATTGGCACGTACGACAAGTAAGAAAGAGAAATAGATGGTATCATGTCAAGTCTGCAATTACATACAGCTGCCCTGGCCAAACTTCGTACAGAAAATACATAGCAGATACATATGGAATAAATCGTCAATCATTGCAGCATCACTCGTTCCAAGCTTGGATCGACGCCTGCCGTCTCCACCGACATGTCGTGGAGAACAGACGTTTCACCGTGGGCATGTGGCTGGAGCTCTTCTTGGTGGACCCCCCGCTTCGCCAAAGCATACGCCCGGCACGCCTCCCGACTCTGCACCAGCTTCGGGTCTTCGCGATCCCACGCGTGGATCTTGAACCCGGGGAAGTTGTATTCGAGGAGCTCCTTCAAATTCGGGAGCAGCATCTTGTCTGGCGCGTACGTGCCCGAATTGTTGTCGATGACGAGCTCCCACGCGGTTTCGTCGTCGGGCGTGTCGTCGTTGAAGTTCTCCCAGCCGCACGCGGGGCGCGGGTGGAACTCGCCCGAGTAGCGCACGGCCTCGGCGCAGTTGGCGTGCAGCGCGTGCTTGGATGCGAAGTCGACGAAGAATGCAGCGCCGGTCTCGCTGAATCGGAACGAGTCGTCGTCGACGGCGACGACGTACGTGTACACGGCGGGCTTAACGCGGTGTGCGGCCCCGCTGGCGGCACGCCCGCCATGCAGGATCGCGAGGACTTCCGCGGGCTTCTCGATGATCCCGAACCCGTTCGCGGACGTGCGTGCGTAGAGCATGCGATGCCCCGCCTGGATCGTCGAGCGAACTGCGAGAGACGTTGGACCCTGGAAGATTGTCTGCGCGGCTTTGTAGTTGCGGTTCCAGTGTTGGACCTCGCTATCATCGAAGAAAAGCCGCACGCCGCGCAGGAACATCTTCCATGTCGAATATAGGCGAGCATCGTCGATGTTCGTCAAGCGGCCCACAGTTGGTGAAAAATGGCGCGAGTAGCGAATAGGCCCGTCGAAAATATAGGGACGTTTCTCCGGCTTGGTGTCGGTGGACGCTTTGGTTTCGATCTGTAACGCAGCGTCAACACACGTCGATGACTCAGGGCAAGACGCCTGCTTACTTTCATCCACAACGTCCCACGCGCCCGCCGCAAGGAATGGGTTTCGAGGGTAAACTCCTTTGTGCCCGGGGACATCGTTGTCTCGAAGCTTCCGATGTGGTCATCGGTGATTTGGCCGTCGTCCTTGTCCATGACGTCTACCTTCAGGATAGCGTTCGACGGGACATTCTTGAGTCTCCAATATTCATTCCACACGGGACTGAGCGTGTTGTTTTGGACTGAGGATCTACAGATGCTTCTCAGCGTCCGCAAAAGTCAAGGACCCACGCCACGAACTTACACGAATTTGACGTTGTTGTCGAGGACAGCGATGAGATAGGGGTCTGCCAAACCGACGACATCCATCTTCGGAATGCCAGAGGCCCCAATGAACTGCATTTCGACGTCGATGAACTTGGGCTCTATTCCGTGCGAGTCGGCCCATTCCTGGGTTCGTTCGCGGACTTCGGCCTTGGCGCGGTCCAGCGAGCGACGGGCTTGGCCAAGAATATGCGACATCTGTAGCGGATTTCTTCTGCCGGGCATGGTTGAACAGATCAAAGGTGGGTCTTTACATTCGCAGTGCCTTCGCGGCGAGCGTATTATATGTAGGGCGGTACTCACAGCTCCAGAGAAGCGCAGCGGGTCTTCCCAAGGCGCGGAGACAAAGATGATTGCGATGTTCCGGCCTGCACCGCCAAGTCACGGCAGTACGTTCTGGGCAAGGGCTATCGCGGTAACAAATCAAAGTAACCGGGTACTGCCGAGTTAGTGAGCGTGGGAATACTTCATCCTTACGTCTGTCCCGCATTGGTTTCGACTCGGACGATACCAAGTCTGATATCAAGCGTACCCGTGGTTTGAGTTACAAACCTATCACCGGTACCGCAACATCGACGGTAATTAACAAATCACCTCTTCATATTCCGCGGTACGCCTCCAGGCACCACCTAGATGCTACCCTGCCTGCCGGGATTGTCTTTCAGGTGTGTTGTCCTGCGGCTGGCAACGCTAATTCATATCACTGTATCCCCGAAGGTAACCTCGTGGCGTTTGCGATCGCGACCGAGCAGCAGCGTCGCCCCCACGGCTTCAAGTATCCTTCGGTTACGGTGCAGCCCTTCGACAACATTGTCTTCGGCAAAACATCAAGGATATGGGGAGCACAGCGTTGATTGTCCACCAACTTGCGTTGTAGACCTGGGCCGTGCCCTAATTGATGACTTCACCCTCGTCTCGGGTGTCGATGCGGTGACCACCTGTATAAAGGTCACCTCTGCGAACAGCTCATATCACTTACCGCTGGATACCGCCCCTCCCTAGATAGGCGGATTCGGCTTTCCTGGACCTTACGATGCCTACACTCCAGCCAAAACCGATATTATCAAAAGTTGTCACTACCTTTCCACCGCATCCCCCCGGCTTTGATTCATTATCGAACGGTGTAGCAGTGTGCCGGTAAGCTGTTCACCAAGCACCATATCTCACTGAAAGTAACGATGCTTGAACAATCTAGCCTCCCACAACCCTCCGACTTAGAAATTGTTTGCATCGTACACGCGGCACTCTATTTGTCACTTCACCTTCGCTTCTGCTATTCGCCCATCAACGACATCGCACTCCCCCTACTCCTCGTCTGGCTGTTGGAAAATAGTTGTCAATCTTCACTATACTCCCAGCACGACGCAAGGTGCCCCGGCATCGCCGATCCCGTGGCCTACCAAAATGCTATCCAATCGCCCATCGGTTTCGATTTGGCGGAGGTGCAATTCGATACCTATTCGATACCTTCGTGCAGCCCTTGTTCAGAGGACGATGATTTCGACATGCCTTACCTGTTGCGGCCAAGTTTCAGGGAGTCTTCCGCCTTGGTGTCGTGGACCTTGATCGACGCTACCCACAAACGGGCATCTTCCCCGGCCGGTCATGGTGAAAAGGTCAACATAAGCGCATCCAGTTCCGAAGAGAGGATCTAGGACTGCCCTTCGGAGTGCTCCTCGAGTTTTTGTGGCGGCGCTGGAGCAGAGATCCTGGCAGAAATCTTGTACGAGTTTATGAAGTAATTCCATCACCACCTCTCTTTGGATTATGGTCGTGTGATTATATAACCTGGTGTGCCAGACCGGGGTGTCAAAACCGAGCGATAAGGTTGAATGATCACTACGGGGTTCGATCTCTCGGCGAAATAGACTTTGCGCGAAATCATTAACACCTATCAGGTAATTGGGCGCCTGTTCGTTTCAACATCCTTTATCTCCTTCCACGATGACTAGAAATCCCCCTCTCGCTCCTTGTCCTCAACCACCACCATCTCTTTGTCGGGCTGAAGGTTCCGCTTGTTGAAAACGGGGCGCCACGAAAAAGAATGGCGACAGAGGAAAGCCCGCTACTCGAGGAAGTTGGAGAGGTCGTAGATATCGATGTCAAGAAGCACGAAGCAGTCTACAACCGCTTCACGCCGGCAAGGAAGAGGTTTATTGTAGCCCTCATAGCCCTAGCAGGGCTTATGCCTCGTACGTCGATGCTGTCTTCCATCAGCCGAGCTGATCTGACCGCCTCCCAGTATTCGTCTCGGGCTCTTTCATCCCCTCCATCCCACAAATCGCCAGAGACCTCGAAACCACCGGTTCAGTAGTCAAGTACGTGAACGCTTAGCACTACAGAAACCACCCACTCATCCTACGGTATAGCCTCGCCGTCAGTCTTTCCATTATGACAAGCGCGGTCGGCAGCTTGCTCTGGGCGACATACTCGGGGTTCTGTGAGTAAATCTTACACTGTATCCGCACTCTTTCACTGATACACCACTCATCTAGACGGACGCAAGCCAGTCTACCTTGTCTCAATAGCGTTCCAATGCCTCGGGTCGGTTGGCGTTGCCTCCGCGGCGAGCGTCCCGCAGCTTCTCGGATGGCGAATCGTGCAAGCCTTCGGAGCATCCAGCGGTCTCTCAGTCGGGATTGGCGTGATCGGAGACATCTACAAGCTCGAACAGCGAGGGACTGCGTCCGGTGTATTCTTTGCCGTACGTCCTCTCAACTCCCATCCCGCTACCAGCCTGCTGACGTCCGACTCAGGCGGTGCTTCTGGGGCCCGCCATGGCCCCCCTAGTCGGCGGCATAATGGCCCACTACTACTCATGGCGGACGATGCAGTATGCCCTGGCCGCCTTCGGGTCGGTGAACTTCGCCCTGATTTTGCTGTTCCAACCGGAGACGAGTCAGCCTGGGGCGCGTGGGGTCGACAAGATGATTGCGAATGAAGGCGCAGCCCGCTGGGTTTGGCTGAACCCCTTCAGGTGCCTGGGCCTGCTACGGAGCCCCAACATCATGTTCCTGGTGAGCAATGCGCTATTTACCATTGTCAGCTGCTAACACCGACGAAATTTAGGCGTTGGCCGGCGCCTTCGTGCTTGTGACAGACTACGGTTAGTTCAATCGGATCTACACACATGACTGGCTTCTGATTGACTCGTACAGCTATCCTCGTCCCGATCGCGTTCACTGTGGTAAGCAGCTACTGCCCTCTTCGATTGTTCAGCTCTCTCATTCCACGACAGGGAGCAAAATACCATATCACGAACGAAGCGATCATTGGCGCGCTGTGCATACCTATTGGCGTGGGCAACTTTGGTAGGTGCCTGCGTATCGAGCATAGATGTGCTGCTGACAAGTTGTACCAGTCGGCGCACCACTAGCTGGAGCCCTATCGGACAGAATGGTCGTAAAATGGCGAAAGATTCGCGGGAATAAATGGGTGCCCGAGGACCGCCTCAAAGCATGCATCCCAGGCGCTCTGTTCCTGGTCCCGTTGTCCATGCTCGGGTTTGCCCTTGCCCTTCGCTTCGTCGATGGGACACCCGGCTTGGTTCTGTGCCTGCTGTGCTTCCTCATGAACGGTCTGGGGGTAAGAATCTGCCCTCTCGCGCCTGAGATACTGTCTCACGCTTTTACTAGGTTGATTTCGTCTTGAGTCCAAGCGGCGCATACTATGTCGATATTCTCCACGATAAAAGCGCTGAAGTCACCGCAGCCAGCATGTCCGTTTGCCAATTCACTACGTCCGTAAATCCTCGCTAACTTGTTTGCTGCGCAGGGGCTTCCGGAGTCTCCTACTCTCAGGAGTCGTAGTGTTGTTGCTCCCGTCTATCAACGCAATCGGTGCCACAGCGACGTATATGGCAGCATCCGTCGTAGCTCTCATGGCCTACGTGTGAGTCTTCTCGCTAATTCAACTGTGTCGTCTGTTGAACCCTTGTTAGCCTGCTCTGGATCATCATCCGCTACGGAGATCGCCTCCGAGCCTGGGTAGACGTGGGTTTCTCCACCCTGAAAGATAATTAAAACGATCTCGTCGATGTAACGATTTACCACGAATGTCATCGATGTTTTTAGAATCTACCACTTTTGTTTGCTCGATATGAGGCTGCGACTCGATGCTATCTTTCCCCACTGCTATCCTCGCCGATGGGCAGGCAAGGCAAGTCAGACCACTTCGAATGACGGATACGAAACTGACCAATAGAATCTAGGACGTGACGGGGTGGTAATCCATCCGTTCATCGCGTCCCCGGGCCCCATCATCGACTCGATGTATGTATAAGGCCACCCGCAGGTACGTCGACACTAAGTTTATTTCACGTACGTTGTGTTCAGTCGCTGCTCCAGATCTTTGACAGCGATTTGCAGTGCTCTGACAGCGGGCTTTCCTCCAGCGCGCATCGTAGGGAGCCAGGATCCATATACGGAGGGCGAAAACGAACTTACGATTACCCGTGGAAGTGGATCTGGCTATCAAAGTAGGTGGCATCACTACACCCGGCTTACCGAGCCGTGTTTGCGTCGTGTATATCATCTGACTTTTGAAGGAACGGGGCTGGCACGATAGCGGAATGTACATTCCCTGAAGACATTAGCCTTGCATCAGTGCAAGTGAAGACATGCTTTCGGTCGGTAAATATTTCCCGATGTTGGTCTCTAATTTGCTGACTTGGTTCCACAGTTGTAGTGAAAGGAAAGCTCACTAGGAGACTCGAACACCGCAAGTTATTGTCATATTTGCAGAGGCGGCGCTCACGTCGCGAGTCAGTTTCCCCGCAAATTCGACATCCTCGCTTCAACGTTGAACGCCGCAGCACGTACCTGGAGTCCTGGGCGACAGGCCGATAACTCGTACGCCAATGGACCAATATCGAGGTGCAAGCCGCGCCGGAACTTGGCAGCCGAGGCCAAAATGGTGTAAGTGCTCGGATAAACCTCGGCAACCTCGGATCGAAGGGATTCAGCTGGTCAGACTCTTGCGCTCGTCCCTCTCAACTCTCGCAGCATCTCTCAACGTATAAAGGCATACCCGCTCGCCATGCACGCCATTATCCTACCCCGACACCCCCCCGCGTCTCCCACTTTCCCTATCTTCCCCAGGAAACCCGCGCGCTATGGCTCCCTCAGACTTTGCAAAGGCAGATGTTGATGAAGTTGTCAACCAGATGACGACCGACGAGGCTATCCTTCTGACAGCCGGCGTGGGCTTCTGGCACACTCACGGTGTCCCCCGGCTGGGTGTCCCAGCGTTGAAGGTCAGCGATGGGCCAAATGGTGCGTTCTCTACGGTTTGGCATTCGGGTCTCCTACTCACGTTCCTCAGGTGTTCGCGGAAACCATTTCTTCATGGGAACTCCCGCGAAGTGTCTCCCGTCGTCCACGGCTATGGGCGCGACATTCGATCCCGAGCTCATCGAGGAGGTCGGCGTGAAGTTGCTCGCCCCTGAGACGAAGATCAAGTCCGCGTCGATCCTTCTCGCTCCGACTTGCAACATTCAGCGCAGCCCACTTGGAGGCCGCTCGTTCGAGTCGTTTTCTGAAGACCCGCACCTGTCCGGTATGATCGCCGCGGCATATGTCCGAGGCGTGCAAAGTGGAGGAATCGCGACCGCCATCAAGCACTTTGTGGGGAACGACAAGGAGAACGACCGGATGGGATCGGACTCGGTTATGACGGAACGCGCGCTGCGCGAGGTGTACTTGATGCCGTTCATGTTGGCGCAAAAGTACGCCCAACCGTGGTCGTTCATGACTGCGTGAGTTCGTCCTTACGAGTGGCACGGAGACGTTTGCTTACCTCCGCAATCCCAGCTACAACCGCGTCAACGGAACGCACGTGTCCGAAAACCCCCACATCATCCAGGACATCCTTCGCAAGGAATGGGCCAGCGATGCTACCACTATGAGTGATTGGTACGTGCCTATTTCAATTTGGCGAATTCTCGTTAACGGGATCCTTAGGTTCGGGGTGTACTCCATTGACGGCGCCATAAACGCTGGATTGGACCTTGAGATGCCCGGCACGAACAAGTGGAGAACCCTTGATTTGATGAACCGCTCGTTCGTCTCGTTCTCAAAGTAGTTTTCGGCTAAAATCATTGACAACGTTCCTCAGTATACAATCGCGCAAGATCACGGAACGCACAGTACGGGAGCGTGCCAAGAAGGTGCTCGAGCTCACCAAGCGGTGCGCTGCTGGTGCACCCGAGGTGCTGGACGGAGATGGCCTGGAGTACACCCGCGAGTCGGACGCCGACGCTGCGTTGATGCGGAGCGTCGCAGCCCAGTCCATCGTCCTCCTCAAGAACGATAACAGCATTCTGCCGCTGAAACCCAAAGTACGTCGTCCGCCACTTTGATAGTGCCGTTTTTTAACAAGAGTCCAGGAGCAGGGATTGAAGAAGGTTGCAATTATCGGTGGCAATGCAAAGGCAATCGTGCTCAGCGGCGGCGGTTCTGCGGCCCTGAAGCCCAGCTATTTCGTCAGCCCATACGAGGGTATCGTCAACGCACTCAAGGAACAGGATGCTAACATCCAAATCGTTTACTCTGAGGGTGCACGCAGTACGTCTGATACTCAGCACGGCTGACCTCATGTTGACCTGTTCACCGCAGCCTACAAGACCATGCCCACACTCGATTACGAGCTGTTCACTCCTGAGGGCAAGCGTGGCTGGACTGGTTACTGGCACACGCATGAAAACGACGATAGCATGACGGCTCTTCCCGAGCCAATTAAGACACAGTACATCGACGAGACTCGTATCTTCATCAGGTCCGTAGTCACGTTAATTCCTAATGCTCGGATGCTGACGCTGTTGTGTAGCACTTCGTACCCGGAGACCATCACAAAACGGTGGACGCTCAGGCTCAAGGGCCAGTTGAAACCGAGAGAGAAGGACACACTCTTCGAATTCGGCTTGGTCTCGGCTGGAAGAGCCAAGGTATGTTCGCCGTTCAGCCTTAACGTCTACAATCTAACACTCCACCAGCTCTTCGTCGACGACAAGCTCGTCATCGACAACTGGACCAAGCAAGTTCGCGGTGAAGCGTTCTTCGGTTCCGGCTCGACCGAGGTCCACGGCCAAGTTCAGCTCAAAGCAGGCGTCGCCCACAATATCTACGTCGAGTACTGCAATGTTCGGGCTCCTGCCGACACCGATCCCAACGAGATGATCATGGACTCGAACCCAGGAGTGCAGCTTGGCGGTGCCGAGGTCCGCGACTCCGACGAGCTCATCGAGGAAGCTGTTCAGGCCGCCAAGGAGGCGGACGTCGTTGTTGCCGTCGTTGGCCTCAACGCCGACTGGGAGTCCGAGGGCTACGACCGCACCAGCCTTGCCCTCCCCGGACGTACAGACGAGCTCATCTCGCGCGCTCGCGCAGCGAACCCGAAGACGGTCGTCGTCACCCAGAGCGGCTCTAGCATCGCATTACCATGGGCGGATGAAGTACCGGCGATCGTGCACAGCTGGTACCTCGGAAACGCGACTGGAAACGCCATTGGTGACGTGCTGACGGGCAAGGTCAACCCCTCCGGACGGCTGAGCTTGACGTTCCCCAAGAGGCTCGAGGATGTTCCCAGCCACGGGCACTTCCACACCGAACACGGCAAGGTTCGCTACGCCGAGGACCTGTTTGTTGTACGTCGTTTCGTATTGATGTGCCTGAACCGGCCCCGAATCTGACTTGATACCAGGGTTACAAGCACTATCACCACCGCAAGATATCTCCTCTCTTCCACTTCGGGTACGTCTGTCGGCCTTTTGTTTCACTTACTCGCATAGCTGAGACATCCCATCAACAGCCAAGGCTTATCGTACACCACGTTCGCATATTCGGATCTGAAGCTGTCTGAGCCAAGCTTCGCAGACAGCGATGTATCCGTTCACGCCTCGCTGACCGTCACCAACACTGGTGCGGTCACAGGCTCGGATGTTGTCCAGCTCTACGTCACGCTCCCCATAACCTCCGACCTGACACACCCGCCGCTCCAACTCAAGGCGTTCGCCAAGGTCCGCGACCTTGCCCCAGGGAAAAGTGAGACCGTCAGCATCAAGCTGGACAAGTACGCGGTGTCGTACTGGGAGGAGCGTATCTCTCGCTGGGTGGTTGAGCGGGGAGACTACCGTGTGCGGGTTGGACGCAGCAGTGCTCCGGAGGACCTGACGCTCGAGACGACGCTTTCTTTGAAGAAGGGCTTCGAGTGGAATGGATTGTGATTCATAAATTCAACTAGAGAAAATGGACTTGTATTTGTATAGATTTGACCACATATGGCATTCCTCTTTCCGACATAAGCGGAACTCAACATGCCTACCAAGTCGCATCGTTAACTTATTATTGCGCTATGTCCTGTTGCGGGTCGCTAGCATCTGTGTTTGGAGTCGGGACAGCACGATTGGGCGAACATCAAACCAAGATTCTGGCCGGGAATTAGCGGCCAGGCGCTGATGTACGCGTACTAGGACGACGCACTCATCTCTCATCCAATCCAGTCTCCAACACGAGGTATCTTCTACATTACAAGCCACTTCCAACGGCGCTCTAACACAATCGTGTGACTTACAGATGGATTGTCCTCCGACCGCTCCAGTTGCGCGTATCCCAGTGGATGTCTTCGAAACAATCCTTCGAGAATTCGACCTGAAGACCCCCCAGGGCAAGAGCTCTCTGAACAATTGTTCTCTCGTTAGCAAAGCTTGGAGACAATCCACATTGCCACAGTTGTTCCGAAGCATTCACTGTCCTTGTGGAGCAGTCGATTCGAACGTTGGGGATGCACTCCCGAAAGAGACGAGGCGAAAGTTCGAGGACTCCTGGCGAGGGTCCGAAATCTGGTCTCTTTTCTTCCGTCTCTCCGCCCAGCCTTCACTCGGAGGCTGTGTCAGGGAGCTCAAGCTGGAATCCGTGAATTTCCTACAGTACATTGGCACTCCTTTGAGGTCCAGAGTCTCTGTGGATGCGCCAGTACAGAACGAAGTCAAAGAAGAAGACTTCATCACTGTCCTTCGACTTCTTCCTCGCCTGCGCGATCTTACTATGGACCATGTCGTTGTCACACCCTCGGAAGACCATCCTGGGTTTGAATCGCGGCACACAGGTCTTCGTCTCGGGCGGCTTGTGATCTGCTTCAACCATATCTCAGGAGGCATATCCCATGAGGACGACCTGGGACATATTCTCAAATGTTTTGATGAGGTTGATGAGCTCGCGGTCTCCGGCTATCGTGGTTCGGCCGCATCGCGCGTCTTCGGCGGGAGCATCTACTGTCCTAGCATCAGCCTGCGTGCATTTGACGACAACAGCGACGGCGAGTGTGCGCCAATATACTCTGCACTCATAGACTCTCCCACCGTGAACACGCTAAGCAAACTCTCTCTCACCATCGGGCCCGGTGAATACTATCCCCATGTCAAAGCTCTGAACGCGCTATTGGAAGCAGTAGGGAGAAACCTGGCGCGTTTCCACTGTCGTTTCTGGGCCGGAGAGTACATGTCGGACAATGAGGGTGAGTAGCGTTCATCATCGACGCCACCTCCTCCTATCACTCACATCACACCGCGAGCAGAGGGGCGCGTTCGTCTTGACCACTGCCCCAACATCCGCTATCTCAGCTTCGACGTGTACGCACCCTTCCCGTGGAGAGTCATTGCTCGACTTCTCGAGACGCTACCTCCCAGCTCCACCCCCGCGCGCATCGAATTTCGGGTCTTTCCCGTCTTCCGGGCTGCGGTTGCGGAGACAGAGTGGACAGCAGATACCGAGAACGCGGTCGCTTTGGACCTTGTCCTCGCAAACTTGAGGCGCAATGTGAGGGACGCGTCGATCGTCTTTCGCTTTGCCGGCTCGCAGGGACCGCCTGGGGAAGCCCTGAGGGGGCGTTTCGGTGGTGATTTCTACAGGTTGAACAAGGCTGGACCAGTTGAGCTCATTTTCGAATGAAGGGAATTGGACTGCTAAGATCCAGGCCTAGCTTTACGTACGTACGCATCTCCGCGAAAAAAGTGCACCACTTACTCTCTGATTATTGCAGGAGAGGAAAGCCTCGGTCGTGTAGATTGTTTGTTCGCCTCACCTGGAAGTATTGTTCCCAAGAGTGTTCTGTTGAGCATAAGTAAACGAAATGTTCGTTCGTTGAAGGACCAATCAGCGTGTCCGACTACCGGTCATCAGAACGCCCGGCTTTTGATTGCCGCCATCTGACTAAAATATGCATAACGGTCCGGGGTCATGACTCTTGTGATAAAATAGTCACATCCCACCTCTGGGTCTGACCAGGACCCGGTCGTCCTTTTCGTCTCGCGGTGAGCAACGAATGTCCTCTGAAGAGACCCCTCTTCTCCGTTCGACTGCCGAAATCGACCACGATGCCGTTTACGGTCGGTTCACCCCAGCGCGGAAACGGGTCATTGTTGCAGTCGTAGCTTTGACGGGGACATTTCCTAGTGAGTTGTCCTATGTCGATATTTTCACAACTGTGCTGAGTCTCGAGCAGTGTTTACGTCCGGCTCTTTCATCCCCCTCATCCCGCAAATCGCCCACGACCTAGAGTCTACCGGCGAGATTGTTAGGTAAACCATTACAAATCTCCTTGGTGGCGCACGGCTGACGAGTCATACAGCCTGGCAGTCAGCTTGTCCATCCTCGCGAATGCGATTGGAAGCCTGACATGGGCATCGTATTCCGGCTTCTGTATGTCACCATCAAACCTTTGTGTCTGACCGTCGACTGATGTTGCTTTCAGACGGGCGAAAGCCGGTTCTGCTGTATTCCATGGCGACGCTGTCTGTGGGGTCTCTGGGTTCCGGTGCAGCGCAGACCATACCTGCACTCCTCGTTTGGCGCATTCTCCAGGCATTCGGTGCGTCCAGCGGGCTGTCCGTCGGCATTGGCGCCCTCGCCGATATCTACAAAATGGAAGAGCGTGGGCGTGCTTCGGGTGTTTTCTTCGGTGTTAGCATTTGATCTTCGCCATCCCCATCGAATGAGGCTGATGTTGCGATTTTGCTCTAGGCGATTCTATTCGGGATGTCCCTCGCGCCGACTTTTGGAGGCTTCACTGCACACTACTCGTCGTGGCGATGGACCCAATATACGCTGGCAATTGCCGGGGCCGTATCGTTTCTTTTAACTCTTCTGGTACTTCCAGAGACAAGTCAACCTGGTGCTCGTGGCGTAGACAAATTAATTCAAAAGGAGGGTAAATCCCGGTGGGTCTGGCTTAACCCTTTCAGAAGCATTGGCCTCTTGCGAAGTCCTAACGTATCTTTGATTGTAAGTCCAGAGGACGTATTTACCACTCTACAGCTTTCTGATCTGTCCCTGCAGTCGTTGGCACAAGGATTGGTGGTCATTACCGACTACGGTATGTGCGCGCTTGTCACCAACCCGCCGCAGTTAGTTGATAGCCTTGACAGTACTTCTTGTCCCTATCGCCTATACGTTCGGTGTCAAGTATCACATCACCAATGAGGCGATTATCGGGGCCCTATGTATCCCGGTTGGTATCGGGAACATCAGTACGTTCAGCCCTCTGCGAGCTCTGTTCATGTCTCAAGCCAATTGCTCAGCTGGTTCTACATGGGCGGGAAGGATGTCCGACCATCTTCTCATTTCCTGGCGCAAACGTCGTGGCGGCGTATGGGTCCCCGAAGATCGGCTTCGCGCAACCATATTTGGGGGCCTCGTCCTTGCACCAGGGTCCATGATTGCGTCGGGGTTGCTGACGACATTCGGAGGAGATAGCACAAAATATCTCGTCATCAACTTCCTGTTCTTATTTCTGAACGGGTTTGGCGTATGTTCTTATGATAGCTTGCGATCTCATTAGTTCACTGACAGCACCCCAGGTTTCAGCTGTGTTCAACCCCGGAAATGCGTATCTTGTTGATATCCTTCACTCCCGCAGTGCTGAGGTGACGGCGGCCAACATGTGGGTCTTTTCTCCATTCCTCGGCGGGTTTAATCTGACCTTTCGCACCAGGGCTGCCCGAAACCTTGTCGTTGCCCTGTCTGTCGGATTAATTCTGCCTTCGCTCAACGTGTTCGGTCTTCTCACGACCTTCATCGGCTCTGCTCTCATTGCCTGGATTGGATTTGGGTAAGCCCTTTACTGGCTGCTCTTGGGCAAAATTTTAATAATGCATCGCATAGGTGCATGGTTGCTGTCATCAGGTATGGTGGATGGATGCGAGAGTGGGTAGACTTGGGGTTCACGAGCCCCGAAAACAATTGAAGGTGTACCACACCCTGATCAAAAGCTTACTTGCAATTCACGACCAATTGACGAATGACGATAGATACACGCCCTGGTCCATTATATCGCAGAGGTGTAGACGTTACATATCTCAAATATATACCTGTAGACTAGTATAGATCTTTGACCCACTGCCCGGCCCAACAATCCTGTCATGAGATCATCTGCGTGAAGCAGCGAGCGTTTCGATAAAGGCACCCCAACGACCCCAATATTCGGTGTCGTCTGACTGGCCGTTGAACAGAGGCTGGGGAGTGCCACCGCACTTCCTCACCATGCGACAAAAGTCGGTGTCCACTGCCTTCGCCAAACGCACCGAGATCATCTCCTCGTCCGACTGCGGGAGTGCGGTTGCGGATTCGGCTGAAAGCATCACTTGCAAGGCATCCGGATAGCGCATCAAGCCCAGGATTCGGCTTTTCCGGAACGACGGCGGAAAAGGATGCAGAAATATGAGCCTGAGGAGGTCCCTCTGCCAGGTCTTCAAAGAAGCCCCAGGGGAGGCGAGGGAAGAGCTTTCGAACGCCTCAAAAAGCACGTTCTGGAACGCAACCCATGTCTCGTATCGTGGTATGCTTTCTAGAGTCGCTCGCGGGTTGGGACCGTATATGTTATCCACGAGTTGACGGGCGGAGATGACGAGAGCGCTGGGATCGGCGAGTTTTTCGCTAAGATGTCGCGTGTAACGGGATAGGTAGCGGTCAGGAGAGTCTTGATCCATTATGCTTCTATCGTATAAGCACATCAAGATGCCGCGCTCTTTGAGGACGATCTTTTCATGGAAGGTCGGGGCGATTGTCTTCGGCAGGCCGCCACCCGGATGAAGGTCTCCGAAGGACAACAGGAATTGGATGATATCCAACTGCCACTCAAAGCCTTCGATGTCGGATTTAAACGGCGTGTGGAATGATGAGTGTAGAATTCCGGCTATCGTTCGCGTAAGGTGATCATGGAGTGTCGCGGGGACGAGCCGACGCACATCCTGCGCACGAGGAAGGACGGTACCGGCCTTGGCAAGAGGTTCGCGGTACGAACTAGAATAGTATAGCACGTAGTTGAGCACGCAAGCCTTCCTGTCCACGAGAGAAACGTCGAGATCATTTGCGATGAGGTAGAGGTATTTGGCCAGAACGTTCGATACGGCGAAGGGTCTGGGGTGGTTGGCTGGCGAGAGGAGCAAAAGCAAAGAGGAAGTGACCCATTGCTCGCAAGCGCAAGGCTGGTATCGCTCTAAGTTCCTTGCTATGAAGTTGACCATGGCAAGCCAATCCTGTACAGACAGGGCCCGCAGGTTTACGAACGATGATAGTGCGATGGTTCGATGCCCGCCAATTCGATGTCCGAGCATTCTGATGAGAAAAGCGGTGGCCTTCTCCGCCGTAGGATTGTTGATTTCCTGATCGAACAGCTGGAGTATCGGCCCAAGTAGGTCATTCCCAGGGATCTGAGCGTCGATGTTGAGAAAAATAGTGTCGATGTTCTCGATGTCTTCGACGCTAGCAGATTCTTCACCCCTGTTCTGAACTGGCTCAGCGGCAGCTCTGATTCGGCGCAATATGCCTTTGGCGCGGTTTCGAGTCGGGCGAGTGATATGATCGATGAAGGCGTGAAGCCGCGCGAGAGCCCCGAGAGCAGCGGAACGCAGGTACCGGGAAAAAGTGGCTTGGACAGCGGTATCAGGTTGAGAGGACGGAATGGGGAGAGAATGAGATGGGTGCATTTCGTTTCGTCCACAGAGCGCTCGCAAAACCCTGAAAGTCATGCGCGTGTACCGGAGGAAATCCACAAGGAAGGTGGTCTTATAGGGGCAGCGAGGTGAAACCAGGGGTGCGACGGTGGTAAGGAGGAAGAAGCACGCCCATCCAATAACGAGTGGGAACGTGGTATATCTGATGCTGTCATGAACCGCCGCTGAAAAGTAGCATAGTCCAATGAAGAACAGCCCCAGCGCAATTTGGAGGAGGAGAGGAAGTATGGCTGCGATCTCGAGAACTCGCCACTTATCGAGGGCTGACCTCCGATACTCTCTTGCGCGAAGGCGGTCGAGAGGGGCGGTATAAGGCATGGCGAGATATTCGCGCAACCAGCCCTTGACGAGAATGCCGATCGAAGCAGAAGAGAGGCTCAGGACGATGCTCGCAAACCAGAGGACGTTCACGCGAATGGCCCAATGTGGTGCATCGAAAACCGAGTCTTGGACAACGGTGGTGGAGTTCACGGAGGAGATGGTACCAGTATAGTTCTGCGCCGCAATCGTCCTGAGAAGCATGACCATTTCGTCCTGAGGATCGAGTATAAGAAGCCGGTAGGATTCAATGAGGAACGCGGAGAGAACCGCGGAATATAAGCCGGCCTGTGCCAATTGAGGTTAAAACGCTGTCATTGGAAGCCTAGCAGAGCCACTCACAAAAACTAAGAGTGTATCGATGTCTTCTTTGCAGTTCTTCACCTTTTCTTCGTCTATCTGGCGCACCGTCCTCGACACGGCCATCCATCCTCCTTGCCCTGGGTTGATCTCTTCCGGGCGTATGGCGTTGAGCTGGTTCTCAGGATTAACATTCCTATTTCACGATGATCAGCAGGGGCCGAGAACGTACCATCGGTACCTCATCCAGCGCAGCGACTTCTTCAGCCTCGTCTTCTACAATCGTGGACGGCGTAGGCATCCCTGAACAAGGAGTGGCGTTAACGATTGCCGATTCGACAGTCGACATAGAGGGCATTGAATACCATCCGGGATGTCTTCCTCGTTCGATAAATGCAGCTTCTTGGGAGCACCCTCGGGTTTCATATTTGCTTCGCGAGTTCGGTGGCAGTGGCAAGAGGAAAGATGAGTCTGGTATCTACCAGTGGCGCACGTAAATAATCGGCAAGAAGCGCCGTGGGATGCGCGATTAGATGGAACAACGGACCTCATGGAGGAGGCAAGGTAGGGCACGTTGGGATACACGCAAGGAAAACGAGGCGCTGCGTGGATATCTCTGCTCGGGATAGGCGTGAGTTCTGTAGAGGCATGAGCTTGATGGCCTACCTCCCGGTTGAAACCGCCGTGGCGTGTCCTTTGAACATCGCCCAGCCGAGTGTAGAAAAGCGACATCGAGCTGTTTTGAAGCCGAGGTCCGACGCTGCAATGCCTGAACAAGTTGATTGTCATCACCGACATTCAGCGCTCGGTGGAGATGGGACGGCTCACCGAAGCTCGAGATTGGCAACGTTGCGGCTGGAAGCACATGCCTTGAATGCACATCGGACAGCACGGAATCGATGTGAACAGCCCAGGCCGTGTGACCCGGTGAGGCGTCAAGGTGGGGACTTTTTGGCAGGAGCAAAGTCGCCGTCTTGGGACGCCGAGCTCAACCGCAGTCCACAAGACTGTACACGTGCAAACAGCGTGCATTCCCGCCTGCAAAGTGATATCGAGGTTCTGTGATACGCTTCCAATTCTACTTTGGATCATTTCATGGACCAGGCTGCAATGAGACTCCAGAACGTACAAGCGGAACTCGCTCGTTCGTAACCTAACGTCGAGTCGGTTGGGCAGGTAAAATCGTTTGAGTCTACTATGCTACACGTGAGCATTGAAAAGGAGAGGAGCCAGGACGAAGAGAAGGCAACTCGCCTTAGGAGACCCAAAGTGAGGGAAGACAGCATTCGACATTCAACCTCGGCAGGACAAGCCCGCCAAGAAAGGAAATCGGCGCATCATGGATTCACAACCGCATTCGTCCAAGCAGGACTGGCTAAGGGGTAGAGAGCGCTGCCCCGAGGCTTCAGAAACCAGATAAACATTGAGCCTATGTATGCAGCAAAACAACAGGGACGGAGCGAGGGTGGTAAGATACGATAGCATGCGGATGTGTGGGGTACAGTGGGATATTCATGAAAGTCGAGACAAAGGGGAGCAAGCACGAAGTAGACAGCGGGTAAGGTATCAAGCAGAGTAGGGTGTTGAGGCCTTATGGGCGAGGGGGAGGTGTTATGCGGAAACCGACATGTTAAGAAGGTTTTTGAAAGGCGATCGAGTGAAGGCCAGAGCAGCGGAGTGCTATGTGCGGGCACGACATCCAGCACAAGGACACCAAGCGCCAGCATCCTCCATGCTTGTCTGCAGCTTCTTGGCCTCCTGCTCTAGGTAGCGGAACCAAGGACCCCAGGTCTCTGGACCTCCACCATGCAGGCAAAGCTGGCACGACTGCGTAGCGGTGCGCGGCAAATCCATGGGATTGGGGCCTTCGAGGAACTCTGCGTACCCATCCTCCCCATCGGCCCCGCGGATCTTGCTGAAGACGACGCCGCGAAGATCAACAACCTTCTTGTATCCGCGGGTATCGAGCATCTCCTGGGACCCCGAGAGGACGACCCAATGAGTCCAGCCGTTTCCCTCGTCGAACAGAGGGAGAGCAGTGACATGCGAAGCGCCAGAATGCGAAGAGGAGAATAGTGCTAGTGTGTGCGCGTGGGTCGAGGGCTTTGCGACCGACTCCGTTGAGTCAGGCAGTAGGACAAGACGGTTCTTGATGTCCTTGCGTCCGATAAAGACGTCGTCGCTCATGTTGTAGGTCTGCTGGAGCCAGGGCCAGAGCGCACCGATGACTGAGGTTTCCGGCCATTCCTCCACCCACACCTTGAACTCTTCACACGTATCCTCGGGCAGCGCCTGCACGAACCTCCCTCGCTCCTCTTCGCTGACAAACTTGACATGATTCCGGGCCATACTGCGCGAGAGGTGGAAGGCTGGAAGCGCCAGAAGGTTATCGTAGAGGCAAAGGAGCTTCCGCCTCGTGAGGGGAATATGTGCGAGGGGAACGAGATGTCTCCATTTCGAGCACACAGCGCGTGCGGAAAGGAGACCTGGGAGAGGAAGTGAGGAGAAGGTGAGGAGGAGCAGCTCGTTCGGAAGATGCCAAGTTACAGACATCGCGTGTCTGGTGGTAGGAATATACACCTGAGCCTTCGCATCAAAGACACGAGTAAGTCGCACACGTACGTGTAGTGTTGAAAGCCTCGACTACGGTGTGGCAGAGGCGGCGACCCCGAGTATGTATTTGCGCGAGTCTGTTAAGGGATGTCAGAGATGTCAAGCAGTCGTCGCAGTGATGCGTACCAAGGGCAGCGTAGGGTTGTATTGGACTTCGTTTGCGTCCTGGACGAGGTCGTGGACGACGGATAAGTTGGGGGAAACCTTGCGAAGTAGCGTCGAGCATCTTATATATGTTTGGAAGACGCCGGAGATGGAGCGACCTAGGAAACGCCCGGAGAATTATCTCTGGTTGTCCGCAAGGCAAGGAAACCGAGATGCAGATGCCAGATGGAGATCTGTCATGGCAGTGTGGCGGATAGCAGGAGGTGGTGGGGTGATGGCCGGCCGTACCGTCTCAATTCAGTCAATCCTGTTCGTTGTTTCCTGTCATGTTCCTGCCCATGCATGTCCCTGCCCTTCCGAGGCAAAGTCGTTGGGGAGGCAAGCCAAGCACAGGTGAGTCAACATGAGGGGGAGAGACAACCGGAGATGTGGCGTAAACGCCCGTTCGGAGTTTCTAGGGATCGACTCGTTGCGTTCCCTCCCGCGTTCAGCTCGGTCCTCAGGCTGCCCAGTGTTCAGTACTTTCATTGTTCACCCTCGGCGCAAACGACGAGAAGATCATATTCTCCACGCTATCGCCAGAATTGTGACTCCACGCTCAATATTGACCATATTCAAAATCAATAGGCGCAGCATGGACTTCTCCACGGTTCCTCGGGAGATGTCAATACGACAGAACGCCGCTGCACCGGCCAGCCATGCTGTGATATCCCATGTTTCGCCTTCCATACTTCTGCAAAGCATGCAGTGGTCTCATGAGAGCAACATGAGAGTCTCGTGGTGCGTGCACTCTCAAGGCTTGCGAAACTTGAAAAATTTATGATATTCATCACCCGCTCGACCAGACGTCAACGAAGTGGCGAGACCTTGGCTACGCTTGGTGCCTCGTTGTGCCTTGGCAAAATAAGAATACTTTGCGCGCGCCGCCATCGGACCCTCGGAGGCGTGGCAACCGCACATGGCAACTGGGCCTAGGTGTTCATGCTGCGAGGACCAGATGCTCCCGAGCGGACGTGTCTGAGGGCCGCCTTGTACAAGGCCCGCGCAGACTGCTCTTCCACCGCTCTCGACGTTCCACGTACACGTCCGTCCGGCGCTGCCTTCGTAACCTGTTTCCAGTCAGGGTCTAGACGTTTCCGCCGGCCGTCGTGGGCCCTCCAGGCTAAGCCGAACCGGGACGAGGCCGTCTTCCGAAGTGCGACTCCTAACCCACCAATCGACTTCATTCCGATTCTCACGACGGTACCAACTATCACACATCAAGTATGCGACGACAAAATCACGTTCTATGGAGTCGTCTGACGGACCACAGTTTCTTTTGCCTCCGAGCCTCCCATTTCGCTTGGATTAAATGTGGCACTGTACTACCCTGACAGGGTAGATAGGGGATCTACCCTGGTCCAGATGCCTAGTGCACACCGAGTTGCGGCAGAGCAAGACTTGGTGGTGATTCATTGAAGTCGCATACGACTTTTGTCTACAACACCACATCGGCCGCGCTCGCTACGATGGTCCATTGAATATCTTGTATACGGTGCAATTACCCACTTGCGGCCCAAAAATGATACCACGCTTTATACTGTTACACGTAGTCCCGTTTTATTGGGCGGCAGACTTAAAATAATGACTCGACGCAGCTGACGCATACAGGAACTACGGCGAAGACACTATTTACCCCGGGCCTTCGACAGCTGCCCCAACATAGACAAACTTCTGTGGTTAGATAGATCCCCAAGATGTTCGCCTCGCATCAACATAACTCAGGAGTCTCTCATGTGGCCAGTCACACCGGACCTCGATTCCCTCGCTCCACCTCGCCCTGCACGGCAATGGCCATAAGTAGGGATGCGGGGAATAGGTGTCTCCTCACTGGTCACAGGGACGGACTTCGTTCGGCGCAGCGTCGGCGCAAGAAGCGCACAGAGGCAGACAGAGGCCGTGTGTGGTATTTTGGACGGAGGCATTCTGAATTTGATGATTTTGGCGGCGAATTTGTCGAATTTGAATGCGATCGTCGATCGCGCCGTGAGGTCATGACTGGAAATCCTCCGTAGCCTCGACCGCGGCTCTTGTCAACGGCGGGCCGGAATACTCCGCCGTGCCTGGCGCAAACTTATGCCTATCTGTAGCGGTTTAGCGTACACGCTAAACTCACAGCTGCTCCTTCTTGTGAGACGTCGCAATGTGCCAATTTACTACCACTATTCTCCGACCTGGAAAGTTTAAATGTCGAGACGATATGGTGGGAGAGGCGGTGTCAATTGGAAAGAGGGCTATGAGGGAGGATTGAACGACAAATTCTATATATCCACCTCCATCTGTGTCTTGTCTCGCGCAGACTTCTTCTGACACTGGGGTTTATGATCCTTCCAGTCCGCCTTCTGACACGCGGCTGAGCAATACGAGACCTCGCGGCAGCTATGCGGGGTTTTAGTGGCAGGGTCTCTTGGCCAAGACGAGTGCACTCACCTCGTGCAAGCCTTGCTTTCTGCGCCCCAGCGGTAAAGCCTTTGCTCGACTTCAGGATTCCTGAAGCCCCTCTTGCGCTGTGACTTCAGTTTGAGCAGCTCGTTGTACTCGGGGCAGTCGTCTTGGAGCGCGCATCCATAATCGTTCAAGCAGTTCCACCGATCGGAGATAGACAAGATGATCCACTTGCACCTACGCCGGGTCGTCTCGACTACATTGAGCGACTTCCTCAAAAGCGCTTGCATGCCTTTGTACGTTTTATACGCATCCGGTTTGCGCGATATCCGGCGGTAGAGGAAATAGAAAAGGATATCTTGATCAACCTGAGAGATCTTCGCCCCGCGCTCGAAGGGTTCGAGGCCGTAACGCGTGTACATCTCGTGGATGGCGCGCACAACGATTGGATTTTTCTGCGGGAGATATCAGAGGCACACTAGTACGGGGTATGGAATGAACGACGTACTATAACAGTTTGGTCCTCATACTCGATTTTGTGGAGTATGCCCTGCATAACACCGACCAGACTTTCTACGGTCTGATCAGCCCATGCTGACTTGGGCAAAGCCTCTAGGGCAGAGTTTACGTATTGGTCCTTCGCATAAGAAACAGCCTAACAGAGGATTAATTACCGTGAATTACGCTAGAAACGATAGCATACCCAATCTTCGAAGATAGCTGGAAGTCCGCCAGCACGCGCAAAACGCAACATTAAACCCTGGTCTTCGTAAATTGGGCGCATCGCATCCGTCAAAGGGTCTCCTAGAACTTGACCTTTGCGATATTGAGGAGCGCTAGAGTATTCGATGAGACGTTCCATAGCCCGTTCAGCGCGACGCCGCTCGAGATCAGTCAGAGGCTTGATGAGAACCCAGGCAACCAATAAGTCTCCGACGAGGTAGACCATTTGGTACGCAGCGAGATCGTTACGGTTGCGTTCTTGCAAGTCGGCCAGAGTCATGCGGTCCGTGTCGTCCGCCTCGGCGTCCACCGCAACCGCCTCCTCGAGTGCAAATGCCTCCCTGCGCCATTTTCCAATGTCAAGGGGCTCGTCCAGGAGAAATTCGTCCATTTCTGGGGTACTTCTAAAGAGCGCGCGAAGACGACCGGGCATGAACTGTAACGTAAGTCCGCATTCGCGGAGATCAGTCCCGACCGAGGCGAGGTCTTCAACGTCGCAGTATTTGAACTCGGCTGGCCGCCTTCGCGTAACCTTAGCATCATAGTACACGCGTAGCAGATACCGGATGCGCTTGAGCAGAGTCGGGACCTTTGGTTCCCGAGAGAGATCAGTACGGATTTACGAGCGGCTCGTGGGTAGCCTACCTGTTTGTACTCGTCTTCCTCGATGGAACCTTGCCTAACGACGATAGCCTTGAGTTTTTTGATGCTATCGACCATTCCTGTTGGGATGGGAGGATTCTGGAGCGGCGCGGATTTGAACGCTGACGATGGTTGAACCCTTTCCAGATACTGGGCCTGCGCGTTTTGAAGGAGCGTTGGGGCAAGCCTATGTTTGACTCTCTCGCGGGGAGTTGCGTTTGGGCCCGGAGGTGGCCGCGCCATATGCTCTGCCTGCATGTCATGAAATATTTTCAGCTGGTCCCGAATCACTCTAAGGGCAGCCCAGTCCATGTTGGAGAAACCGGTCAAGCCTTCCTATTAGGTCGTCAAAACAGAGTCTTCGCGGAGAGGGTAAACATACGTACCATATCTGACGTGTCAAGAACGAGTGACAGGGATGGTCTGGGGGATGGTTGAGACCTGTGACGCCTTTGTTCAACGGTGTGGTGGTCAGAGTGTAAGACATTTTAGCCACGATCATGTTCATGACTGCCGGCATCTACCGATCATCCGGATAAGGAAATCCTGTGGTTCATGCACTTAATCAAAACCAACGATGCGAAGGTGGACCATGCAAAATACTGTGGAAAATTAATGCACAGTTGTCCGACATATTTTCTATACCGTTCAGAAGCGCAAAGCAGCATAGTGGCGTCAGAGGTGCCCAGACTATTGCGGTCATGAGGCTAGTAGTGTCTATACGGTTCATGAGCGACCACGTCTACATCGAACTAAGTTTCTGGTGGGAACCTGGGTCCGTAATTTGCCTATTTTTCCTCGATATCTCTAGCGTCTCCGCCAACCTTCCCCGACTTCGCTTGCTGGCAACTATCGACACGACCGTTCGAGAATTTCTCGGCGACGCTGTGTTCGCCTTCAGAGCTCTCGCCAACCTTTCCCTCAGGTCTTGGCGGCGCTGGTCTCTCTTTCCGTGTCGCCCACCCACCCTGCCATCCGAACCAGGTGTACCGGGAGCAATGCGGGCCGCGAGCCAGAACGACGAGTAAGCAGAACCCTTGCCAGCCGACGGAAAGCGCCGCCGCCGCTCTCCAGCCATGTTGATTGAAGACCGATGTGCCGACAGCCGTGCCCATGATCTGACCAATGAAGATCTATATGGGCGTCAGTAAAGACCTAACGATGAGAGCTCCGAGTAACGTACGGATATAATCAACACGGCGTTCAGTCGAGACCGCGCATTCGGGTCGAGCCCAAAAATGGCACTCGTGAGAGATACCTGCTGGAGCTGGCGGAACACGTCAATGCCGAAGCACACGACGATGACCGCTGCAACATTGACGCCGGCTGCTCCGGTCTGGATACCATAGAACGCCACTTGGGACGATGTTGCGATGAGAGTGGCGTACCAAGGAACCATCTTGTCTACAAACTTTCCAAGGAGTGGCGACATCGCAACGCCACCCATTCCAACAAGGCCGAATAAACCAATGACGAGTCTATGCGGCGCTATGAGCGATATGTTACGGTTCATGACGCAAGAACTCACGTGCTGTAATTGTAGATTGGTCCACCCAGCAGGAACGTCAATGTAACCTATCGTCTATTATTAGCCTGTGCCGCTGGCCAACAGAACGAAGAGCTTACCCAAAAGTTCGTGAAACATGCCATGGAGCCGATGTTGATCAGAGATGCTTGAATCAGCTGTGGCTCGGTTACAGCGTACTTCGCCATCGTATATAGGATGCTGAAATACGATATGTTCTTGTTCTTGCGCGGATAGTCTGGAAGCTTGAAGTAGAGTAGCACAAAAATGCTCGACTGTAAGCCGAGCGCGACCCAGTATACGATTCGCCAGGAAGCAAAATTTGCGATTATTCCCGCGACTACACGGGCAAAGAGGATGCCCAGAAGAAGGCCTGAAAGGACGATTGAGAGTGCAGATGCTCTTTTTTCCGGAGGAGCGAGGTCCGCGGCGAAAGGCATGAGGATTTGGGGGACGACAGACGTCCCGCCGATAAGAAAGCTAAGGACCTCGAACACCTTGATGTTGGATGTAAGAGGCAGACCAATGGTCAAGGCGGTGGATAGGAAGATCAACAGTAAAATTAGGGACCGTCGGCGAACGAGATCCCCTAGTGGCGTAATAAGAAGCAGGCCAGTGGCGTATCTGGGAAGTCGTTGTAAATATCGCGCAGAGCCTCTGTGGTATCAACTGACCCCGCCTGTACCAGTGTAGGTATTCGTGAAACTTCATCATACGAGACGTTGAAAGTATGCGACAATTGGACTAAGAGAGGCAATGAACTTCTACACGTGTAACGTGCGAATGATGAGTACTTACTGAGGAGCGGCTGACAGTAGTACAGGTTAGACACCACTAGATGGGGGAAACGAGTCAGATTGCAATGTAGCAGTCGGTGTACCCTTTCCAGGAGAGACGCGGTCAAGGCAGCTGGCCGGAAAAACCGGCGAGTCCAACTCACCGAAAGTACTTCCAAGACCAAATAGCACATTCAGAAGTAAATCGAAATGTGGGGGATTGGTGGGAGAAACGCGAAGACTTTTTGGTATCGGTAAAATACCAAAATCCCGTTTGTGGATTTCCTTCGGAAGTTCCGGGATGTCTAGGGTAGTTGCACCACTAGACGTGCTACGCGGGCGGCCGTCGACGACAGCGACCTCGTGCATCTGAGTCTCGCCGACGGGGGACATGAGGGCAAGGAGCACAAGAGAAGCGTGCAGCTACACGCCATGGACGTTGGTGTATATATAGGTTGAAAGTTCACACAGCGCGCATGAGTAAGATTATCGGGAAATTCTCAAGACGGATCTAAATTAGTACGATTATTGTCCATATATGGTGAATCCATACGTATCGTTTGCGGCACGGTGATCATTGCAAGATTGTGCCGAGTGCCTCTTATCTCCTATGCGCGCCCTTATTTAGGACCGACACGGACGCATCGTGAGGGAAAGAATCCCGACCGTTCTCGGACGAATTCCAAGCGCGTAGTTGGTGTGTCTTTCAAGATCATTTTACAAGCTTGCTGTCGTGAATAAGAGGCGTACGATTCACGTGTCTCTCGAAAAAGCTCGCAAGGAGCCTTCGTGGTCTTCCGGTCAGGCTGCTAATCATGGTGGCGCTGGTAGGGTCAGGACGGGTGTACGCGGTGAAGGTCGTGCTGATGATATCATAGCGATAGTATATCGAACACACTGGCTTGTTACATGACGAATGACGAATGGCGAGTAAGAGTTCACTTCTTTGTGACCTTTCGCTTCTTTGCTGCAGGGGCATCCTGGTGCTCTGAATCCTCTGCAGGTCTGACATCGCCAGACTGGGGTTCGACCCCACGTCGAAGGATACTCTCAAGCACGGCTTGAAGCTGCTCCTCACTCACGTCGAAGTCCGCGGGTTTTAGCTTCTGAAACACGGGACGAAGAGCGGTCTCGGTGAGCGGCATGGTCCTCAGTTGTGGTACAACCCTGGAAGCGCGTCAGCCTGGGGTCCGCACAGTCGAATAACGACGTACTCGGAGTTGAGCCACTCAGTATCTCCCTTTTTGATCGCGGTTTTCAGCAATGCAGTGATTTGTTCCTGAGTCGGCTTCTTCGGATTCGCCTTGATGGCCTGAAGGATAAGATCGACAGTCGTCCGACGGAGACTCTCCAGAGACTGGGACGCGTGAGTGGTCACCGCATCGGTCTTCGACCAGAACGCCACGAGGACGCTCATGAGTTTCTCTGCCTTCTCTCGTGCCTCGTTCGTCTTCATTTCTGAGGTGTCTGCTAGCTTGTCTATGATCGATGGGATGAGAGGTTCGCAGCCGCATCGCGTGCAGTAATTGACGAATTGTTGAGCGACTTGTTGTTCGGGCCTAAGTGGCTGTGCATAATACGGCGCCTGGCATATGTGAAAGTCGTCGGCGATCGCGATCGCTGTTTCAAGCAGAGCCGTCACGACCCTCGACTTCTCTTCAGCATCCGTGAGGAATGTGCTTTCGTGGATCTCCTCCGCAAAGTCACGAACAACGTTCGCGCTTTTGATGGATTTGATCTTTTCGAGCACGCTACAATGGTACCACCAATCAGGCAGGTGGTGGCACTACACGAAAACCGCTCACCTTTCAGTCAAGACAGGCGGTTCTCGGAGGCTGAACATGGCATTAACAAGTCCTTTACATCGCCGATCTTGAGGCCAAGTCTTGTCCAAGTTGTCGATAATGGCTTGTAGTTGCGCCTGGATCCAGGTCCGACATTTCTCCACGGATGCGGCTGTGTGTCCTTTTTTTGAAGGCTGAGATGCGTTGACCCAATCCTGGAACTTGACCAAAAACTCCGCTAAATGGGGAATGTCGACGTCCTGGACACGCGAAAATCGGTCATCGAAACTTGAGATCCCATAAGATAAGTTGTTAGTTGAAAAGGATGTTTAGAACTCTTAGAGTGCGTACTCAGATTTCACAGCAGCGAACCCCCACTTTTCGATGCCAGCCCATTGGTTCTTGTCCGCAGTGGGACTCCAAGAGGGGCGGACTTTAGCGGCTTTGTTCCACAACTTCACGTCGTTCCAAGCAAGGGCTGCATCACTCAAAGTCTTGTAGCGTAACTCTTGATAGTTATGGTTGAAGTTCTTGGGCTCTTTCAACACGACTTCGATCAGCTTCTTATCGTGGGCGGATGGCTTCGTAGCTTGAGGGACCCTGGTGCTGAGTTCTTTGCACGCGCGTTCCCAACCATCGTCGCCCGTGTACCGGATGTTGAAGTCGTCTTGGGCATTCCAAATAACCAGCGCTCCACGATGATACCCTACAGCGTACCGTCAATAAAGGTCGTCTCACTGACAAAGTATGCCCACATCTCTCGAGATCACCACCGTCCTGAAGATGTGCATGAGCGTGCCAATATAATCGCGAGAATGGTTGGACGGCGTACGTTTCCAGTGTATTCTTCATACTCTTCGTCGTCCGCCTCTGCGTGTTCCAAGCCTTTTCCGATATCTTCAGGGACAGTCTCTGTACGAAACTGGAACTGTAACTTCTCGGATATCAAGGCCCCGTCCAAGTCCACAAAGTGCGTGATGGTTGCCCCGTCGGTGCTGACGGTGTTCTTAAGAAAATCGGTGGGGCAATCGTCCGTGTAGTCGTTGGTCCAAAGGCCATGTAGCTTGAGCGTGACATGCGCAAGCCCGAGATGAAATCCGAACTTCTTCGCAATAGGCTGCAGCAGCGCGACCCGCTCTGCGTCCTTGCCCTTCAGCGCGCTGCCGTTCAGGTTGGCCTGCGAGTAGCTGTGGTCCAGGCGATAGACGATCTTTTTCGGGGATCGCACGCCCTTCGTATCCTGCTTCCAGTCACGGAAGATCCGTTCCAGGTTTGCGGCGATGCGCGCGTTCGACTGGATCGCCGGGCGGAGGGTGCGCGTCGTGTGGATGAGGTTGTACGACAGCGCAAGCCGGTACCCGCTCTTCACGGGTTTGATCTCGTGCGTGATGTCCGTATACCAGGCCATGACGCTCGTGCTCATCTTGCTCGCCTTGGCACAGTCGTAGACTGCAGATTTTCCGTGATGACTGAGATGTGCAGCGCCACCGGTGAAGGCGGAGGGAAGCACGATCACGATCGTTGCGAACATGCCGTTGACTTTCTCCGTGCTACAGGGCAACATTAGTCGGTGGCAAGAGTAGAGCAGAGAGTACTTACTCAACGTGTGGTAGAAAGCTACGAAGACATTAGCATTAGACGAGACACAGAAGCGAATCAAGACTGACTGGGAGCCCTTCTCGTATAGCAAGAGCTTGTAAAGCTCACAGCGCGGTTTGCTGCTGGCGAAGTCTACGCCCAACGCCTCGCACGTCTTCTTGGCAATGTCATCAACGAACCCCGCCCACTTCGGGTTCCCGAATTTCACCTGTTTTGAAGGTAAGTCGGCCGCAGTTGGCTATTTCGCGGCTGCACCGACCTTGGACGCGTCCATCTCCCACGTGTCTCTGACCTTCTTGTCCACGACCGTCCGCTCACCCTTGCCGAACGGGGCCTGCTTGCATTCTTTCTTGATTGCCGTCGCTTCTCTCGCGCTGAGAGGAAGACCAACGACCCCGAGCTTGGTCAGAGTAAGGACGGGGTTCGGAGCATCCTTGAACTCTTTGTGGTAGGAGAAGTTGCCACCGAAGTCGACCTCGTTATTGATGACTTGCTCAAAGTCATCCTAAAACGCGTCGTTTCAGCGTTCTCCAAATAATGAAACAGCTATCACACGTACTCTTACGTTCTTGCCGAACGTTTTGCCTTTGTCTGTCTCTTTGCCTTTGCCTTTGCGATCCGAAGGGCCATAGTCTTCCTCCTCGTCTTCTTCGAACGAGCTGCGTTGCTCTTCGTCTTCGTCATATGAACTGCGATCTTCGCTGTCTGACATGGTGGTGAGATGCAGTTGATGAATAATAGCGCGGTGCAGCAGGAGGGTAGCGGTAGTGTTGTCGGAAGGGGAGGTGGCGGTAATGGGATGGGGACGGAAGAGGCGTGTAGCGGCGGACTATAAATGATTCTGATGCAACACGACTCCGGCGAATCGGGGATGCGGGGCCAAAAGAACAATGGCAAGGAAACAATGAATGACCGCGAACGTGATCTGTGACCACCGCGCCCCCGTGATTTCCGTCACGACGAGACTTGTCACGGCTCGCGACTAACATCCGAAATCGTAGGAATATGTAACTTGGACATCGTTCTGGGGTTGTTTAAAAACATGGGTGCATTCTGCATTGCCTAGTGAGTGGAAGAAGTATAATTGGCAGTCGAGCACGACGCACCCAGAGATGTAGCCCAAGGGATCAGAAGTTAGGGTCTTGTCAAGAACGACGCTAGGGCCGCTGTAGTGACGCGGTAACAAGAATCTTCAGTATCTCGGACCGAGAGCAACGCCAAAATCAAAAGAACAAATCTCAGCAAAGACATCAAGTAACAGGACGGGTCCAAGCAGTGGTAATGACAAACCTAGCACGAGAGGATACAAACACTTGGCTCCATGCACTGTTCACAATGCAACATGCGTGTCAATTTATGAGGGGAACTCCCGCAGGGTTGCTCAGAGGCAATCAGCGCTGTGATGCCAACGATGTTCAGACTGACGTGACTAGAATCGGGCGACGCGCGGAAACGTACTAGTTGTATAAAAACCATTCCCACTTCGAGTTCCTTCGTAGGGGGTAATGACCCTACGGTATACAACAGGCGACGATCACCGTAGCTCGTTATCGGGACCGCCAACGACGTTCCCGAAGTATCATCTGCAGAGTAACAAATCAGCGTCAAAGGCAAAGCTCGAGAAAGAGATCAAAGCTACTTGCGAAACATGTTATCGTGAGGGTCGAGGACTGCCGACATGACCGGGTTGTTGAGCAGTGAAGGTGAGGTTGGAGGAGACCGAAGCGCTATCTCATGTCACCCTTCACTCTTCGGTCGTGTTCTCAACAATATGAAGTGTCAGCCGCCCAGCATGCGCTTTGCCCCAACGAATAATCGATTCTGAGTAGGTCTTCTGACTACCTGGGGTGAAAATGTCACGACTACGATCTAGAAGATCTTGGCGGAAGATACAGCACGGGCTGTTGTGCAGAATTCCAGCATTATGGATAAGGGGCTGCACTCATGCGATCACTGCAATTTCCTCAAAATTCAAAATGAGTCTCTTTCCTACTCTTGTGCACGCACCAGGTTGTTGAAACGCAAGGCTGCGTCGCGATGGTGAACGTTAGGGAACAGGAGGTACGGCACTTCCCGGAAACCTCACACTGATGATCGAGTAACAACGGTTGACTTACTTGTCATTAAGCGGCTACTTATCAGGCAGGCCAGGCTTCATCTTCGACCTGTCCCTGCTCTGGCAACACTGATGTCTTCTTCACGAAACCTGGACGGAAAGATCGCGCTTATTACAGGCTGCACGCAAGTGAAGCTCTGAAGACCATGAACTTCGAGACTAACGGATGTTTTTGCTAGTGGTGGGATCGGTCGAGCCACTGCAAGATTGCTCGCAGAGCAAGGATGTTCGATCGCCGTGCATCATAGTTCCGATGCATCCAAAGCCAACGCAGATGCTCTGGTCTCTGAGCTAACACAGAGCGACGGTGTGCGTGCCGCAGCGTTTCAGGCAGATTTATCGTCGTACGAACAAGCAAAGCGCCTCCACGAAGAGGTCATTCAGTAGCTCGGCCATCCGGACATCTTCTTCGGGAACCATGGTGCAACGGCAAAGACTATCGGCCCTACTGGAGATATCCAGGACATTTCCCCAGAGGTTTTTGAGCAGACTTGGCGGCTCAACACTGGAACCAATTATTATGTGCGCCCCAGGGTGTCGGGTGACGTACCGGTGGCGTTCACACACGACACCATAGCTTATCCAGCTCTGTATTCCTCACATGGAAAGCCAGAAATGGGGGCGAATTGTTCTCACATCTAGGTAAGTCTTCGCGGCAATCGCCACTCTCGTCTATGTCTGATTCGTCTACAGTGTTGCAGCCAGTGAGTCTGTTCCAGAAGCGACCTGACTTCTATCTGACAACTCGGCGTAATGCAGTCACTGGGGGTATAATTGGTCCTCACTATGCATCGTCGAAATCGGCCATGCACGGTCTGATTCACTGGCTCTCTCTTCGGTACGCGAAAGATGGAATCGTGAGCGCTCTTGACCCGGTCGTCTCACTCAGTCTATTAACATTTCTCGCAGTGCAGTAATGCTGTCGCCCCCGCGCTGATAGAAGGTATCTTCCGATCTGGCACATGTTGTCCAGCACATATCGCGCCTTTCCATTGATGAAAACAACAGACACGGCGATGATCTCGCATCCGACGGATGAGATGCGGGTGCGTATCAGATTTTTTTTTTCATTCGTCGAGGCCTGACTACCTCGTACAAAGAGTAAAATACCAGTCGGAAGGCTTGGGAAACCGCATGAGATTGCTTCCATCGTTGCAATGCTCGTGCAGAATGCGTACATGACGAACAAAGTAAGTGTTCCTGGCTACGATAGAGCGTAAATGCTTCAGCGATCGTTGTAGGTTATTGCCGCAGATGGTGGTTGGACGAGCGGTGGTCTTTGACCTCGATACACCTTGACGTCTCGCCGACTTGACGATTCTGGTTGTGAGAAGGAGGAACGAAAGGATTGTATTGATACAGTATGGTATCTGCAGATGAAATGTACAGCCAGTCGTCCAACAGCCCGGAACCACTCGAGGTCAACAAAAGTATATGATATGATAGCGATAGCGTGGATAGCGGAGAGCATTAAAAACGTGGATGGGTCATAGAAAGTGAGAGCCCTATCGACTGGGCGAGCTCTTGTGGTTGAAATGTGGCGACGAATTCTTGGAGCTGATACCATTTGTTTGAATAATCTCATCCAGCTGCTGGATGCGCTTCTGGGCGAGTTCGATCTGCCGCTGGTAACTCCTATAAACTGGTCAGTTTCGAGTGTCGGTATGAGTAGTGGACCGAACGAACCTAGCCTGCGTCTCGAGCTCGAGGGCACGCTCCTTCCCGCCTTGACGCTCGCGCTTGACCTTCTCTTCAGCCTGCTTCAACCGTGCCTCGTACTCCTTGACACGAATCTCCCACTTATTGTCTGCGACGGTGGTCTTCTGGTTCATCGCAGTGATCTTCTCCTCCGAGGCTAGTACTTGGTTCTGCAGATTGACCACACGTCGCTCAGCGTTATTGGCGCGAGCAGTTAGCGCCCGGATCTCCATCGAGTCGCCTGTACCGGGCTTGCGGTTGTTGTTGATGATGGCCTGGAGCTCTGAGTTCGTGGCCTGGTAAACGGGGTCAGCAGGCGATACGACGTTCTACCATATTCAGGACATACCTTCAACGCTTCAACCTCGCCCTCCTTGCCGGAAAGTTTCTTCCGCCACAACGCCTTCGCCTCGGCCAAGGTCTTGATGCTAGCCTCAAACTTGTCGATTTGGCGCCAGCGACTTTCAAGTTGTCTGCGCATGTCGTTGAGCTTGTCCGCGTACTTCGACTCGGAATCCTTGACGCGCTTGTCAAAGTCGAGCTGAATCTGGCTAAGTTGCTTTAACCGCGTGATGAGATTATCGTGGAAGACGCTGAAGTTGGTGAATGGTTTGGTCTCCGCGGCGCCGTTCTTCTTCTGCGAGGCAAGACATGAGCAACGTGTGACTGAGCGGAAACTTCGTGACCTACCGGTGTCTTGTCCACGCCCAGGATCTTATCCATATACTGATAGATAGTCAATAGTAGCGTGTTTCGCTCCGTCAGCTGGTCCCGGTACTGCGCCTCCGCGGAAAGCAGGGTCCGCTGGTCCTTCGAGAGTCGTTGTTCGAGTTCGGAAAGCCTTGCGCGTAGGTGCGCTACATCGGCTTCGGCCGTCTTCAAGCTAGCCTGCGTGGTGTCAAGCTTCTCGGTGACATTGAGGCGTGCTTGTGTTTGTGCAGCAAGCTGCGCCGCAAGGTCGCGGTTCTCAGCATGAAGCTTGTCCAGAACGCTGTCACGATCGCGGTTCTTGCCTTCGCGGTCCTCGAGCTCCTTGCGTGCGCGCCTGAGCTCGTCTTCCAGTCGCTCGAGGTCGCGTTTCAGGCGGTCGACTTCGAGCTGCAGTGAGAAGCGTGCTGTGGTGTGCGACTCTCCCAACTTCTTCGACTCCTGCTCCACGCCCTGCAAGGCTTCCTGCACTGCCGCAAGGTCTGTCTCCCGTTGTTCCAACAGGGCTTGGGTACGTGCCAGATCGCTCAGGGCTGACTGCAACGACGAGTCCTTGGACTCCAGAGCTCGTCGCGACTGGCGCGCTGCTTCGTCGTGTTCACGCCGCAGCTTGTCCCGCTCCGATTCCGCGCGTTGTCGATTGGCCTGTTCGCGTTGCATCTCCGCCACGAGCTTCTCTATGTGCTTCGCGAGTTCCTCTTGATGCCTACGGCTCTCCTCTAGGTCTTTGATCTTGAAGTCGTAGTCCTCACGTAGAACTTCCAACTCTTCCTTGAGACCGGCGACTTTCTGTACTCCTAGTTCAGCCTCACGTTCGCAATCCAACATAGTACAGAGACATACATCTTTAAGAGCGCCGATTAACGCTTCCAAACGTTCTCGTTCTGCGGAGTCGTCTTGGCGAGTACGATCGCTTTCCTCCTTCAACTTGTCAAAGTCGTCCTCGAGGTTATAGAGTTGATCGCCTAGCCTCTGAATCTCCTCGTTTGCTGCGGCAATCTCGGCGTCCTTCTCTTCAAGCTCCCTGTCCTTATGCTCCAATGCAATCTCGATGTTACTGTTGAGCTGCTCCATGCCATCCTCGAGCTCTTTGACATGCAACCGCATTGTTTCAGACTCGGTGTCTCGACGCTCCAGTTCCTTAAACATAGTTAGCACAACCGGCGTGGGTAGAAGCATCACACCTACATCCTTCAACTCCTCGATCTGCCCCTTATGGTCGTCCACTTCTCCACGCCAGACCTCCTCCACCTGCCTCACAATCCGCTCATGTTCCGCTACTAGGTCGTCGATCTCGCGGTTCTTGAGCTCCACCTCGTCGTCCTTCTGTTGCAGCTCAATCTGGGTAGCGGCCAGTCGATCTCTGACAGCGTTTAGGTCGTCTTCTACAGCCTCCCGCTCCTCCCGTTCCTCCATGATTTGGGCGCGACTCTGACTTCGTTCGATCGTCTCGGCCTCGTGCCTTCTGCGCTCCGCCTCGAGCTGAAGCTGCAATTCTTCGACTTGATCGGCAAGGTCTTCGTGGTCGTCCATCTTTCGTCGCAATTCGTCGTTTTCGATCTCTAGTTCTTCGAGCTGGCCTCGCAGTCGCCCGCCGTCTTCGTCGTCTCGCCCCTCGACGAGATCCTTCAAACGTTCCATCTCGTCCGCGTTCTCTTCCAGTAGAGCGCGTACGTCGTGCAGTTGCTCTTCGAGCTCCATGTTTCGAGCATCCAGAGCCCCATTGCGCGCCTCTAGCTCTCGCACAATGTGTTCATCTGCTCCGCCCGCGCGCCGCCTCCTGAGCTCGCTAATTTCGCGGTCGCGTTCCGCAAGCTTCTCCTCGAGGTACTGAACACGCGACTCTGAGCTTCCAGAGCCACGCTGCAAACGCTCTAACTCGCGTTGCAACTCCAAGACGAGTTTCTTGAGCTTCTTAATCTCCATGCCTCGTTGCTGGACCTCGATCTTAAGGTTGATGTTCTGTTTGAGAGCCTCGTCGATTTGGTCCGGGGCGAGCTGAGCAAGCCGCTCTTCCAAGAAGTGGACCTTGAGTTTCAGGTTGAAGTTCTCCTTCTTGAGGCTGTCGATGTGCTGCAGACTCTGTGAGATGCGTCTTTACACGCGACGTGGAACGCACCTTTTCCTGGTCTCGCAACGTGAGATTCACCCCCCCCTTCCCCGCGCTGCGCTTCGACCCTCTTGCTGGGCCTGGCGTGGCTTCCAAACCCTCCCCCCATTTCTTCTCGCGCCCGGGAGTGTCGAGTATGTCTCCGTCGGTTTCATCAGGATCGTCTAACCCACGACGCTTGGCAAACGAGTCTTCGATCCTTCTTCTTGTGAATTGTGCTGCTGTTGGTGGCGACGGTGTCGCCAATGGGGCCGACGATGTCGCTGTTGAGCCAGACGGCGCTCGGAGGGCGCGACCAGGTGTGGAGAATCCAGAAACGATAGAGCCCAGAGAGAGTTCGGGTTGCGTCCCAATTGACTGTATAGACGTGTCTGCGCGGTTCATCGCCGCAGACATGTTGGCCGGGGCGACCGACGGCTCTCTAAGCGTCGCGGACGAGGTGCACGCTGGGCGCGTGTGTTCAAGTCTTACACAGGCGCTTAATTCTCACCATGAATCTGTGATGCGCCCTTCCTCATTTGGAATGAGATCCTACCTGAGTACCCGGGACGGTACACTGGTCAGTATGCTTCACTTGCTTCAAAATCTACCGACTTTACGCATCAAAATGTGAATCAACGGTAGCGGTGAGTATGAAGTTATTTTTTGGTTCGCTCTGAAGCCGTGTCCCAAATCGCGCTTTCGGTGCGTCCCAAGCGTCTGTTCTATCGGCAATCCCCGTCGCTGCTTGTCCCGGGACCCCCACTATCCACTTCTCTCTACTTCTCCACCTTTCGGAATTTTTGAGTATGCACAGACGGTGGATGCAGGATCTGTCCAGAAATCGCTTGACTGCAGTCGGAATTGGCGGCACCATGGCGTTCGCTATCGGCGGCGTCGTTTGCTACCGCACCTCATGCAACAGAATACTGCTGGAAGCCGTCGAGTCAACGGAGCGGCGTAAAGTCGACTCCACTTCACGCAATACTTCTATTGCCGACGCCAAGCTCTTTGAACATGCCGGAACCTTTTCAGCGCCGCCGACTTCGGGCATAGCTCGTTACGATGTTTGCCAGACAGCGAGGTTCGTGCCGTCCTTTTCACGTCAAGAAGTACCTAACGCAAACCGAAAGCAACAATCCTAACGAAGACGAACGGATTGAAGCGATACACCCTTACCCGAATGGATATTGGTCATTCTTCTCCGTGTTCGACGGGCACTGGGGTCCGCATACGAGCAGCTGGTTACGCGAGAATCTGCTCTACGCCGTCATAGGCAGCTTGGTTGACCTGTACAGTCAAATCAAGAGCATCTCAGAAGACATGGACCCGACGGCAGCGGACATAGAACGAGCTCTGAAGGAAACTTTCAAAGACGTTGATAATAACCTCGTTCACGAGACTGTCGAGCGCGTCCTCAAAGCAACTTCTGAACAGTCTCAATCTGTCACTACCTCCCTTCTTGCTCCCGCGCTCTCAGGTTCCTGCGCCACGCTTGCGTTCTACGACTCGTATGCCCGATCACTTTATGTTGCCTGCACTGGTGACTCCCGCGCAGTACTGGGCCGCGTGATCCCTGGGGCAAACGGCACCACCCGTGGATACGAAGTTCGAGAACTGTCTGTCGACCAAACCGGTGCCAACCCCGCCGAAGAGATGCGTCTGCTCTCCGAACACCCAGGCGAGACCGTAGTCAAAGACGGGCGCGTCCTCGGTTGGGGTATATCACGCGCGTTCGGCGACGCGAATTACAAGCTCAGCTTGGAGGTCCAAGAAGAATTACGATCCAAGTCGCTTCTACGCTACATTCCCTTTGACGTCAAAACACCTCCTTACTTCACAGCCGAGCCAGAGGTGACCACCACGAGAATCGAACCCGGAGACTTCCTTATCATCGCCAGCGACGGGCTGTGGGAATGTATCAGCAGCCACGAAGCAGTCGGCTTGGTTGGCCTGTGGCTGGACGCGAAGTCCTCGGCTTCCATTCAGTCGAGATCAGGTACTCTTGATGAAACCTACCAATCAGAAGATCTGCCCATCGCACATGCCGACAGCTTTGAGGACACTACAGTCCGATACAGGTCTTGGAACTTGGAGAAGCAATTTGTCAATGTAGACGCGAACGCTGCGACGCATCTGATGAGAAATGCACTTTGTGGTGTACACGACGCCTATAGGGCTAGCATTCTCCATCTGGACGCTCCGCGTTCTCGGAACAAAAGGTCGGGCCCCATCATCATCATAGTGGCAACCGCTGAATCAGTGAGATCACAGGGACGACATAACCATTACAGTTGTGTTTTTCGATTAATACTCTCAATCTACCTATCGTGCTTTGGTTTGATCCTACTCAACGGGTCCTGAGAGTACTCTACGCATCTGGCAGGCCTTGACTTTGGTATGAGATCCCACTCACGTACGCCGGCATTCATGGGAGCCCGAATCAATCGTCACCCGGAAGATCATTCTGGCAGGTCTGCGTTAAATTCCATCTCCAGATAGGCACCGCAAAGGCGCCCCCCTGGGAGGCTTCGAGCTGCCCGTCGGTTCTCGGGTATGCCTCAGGCGCATGTTTGGCTGCTAGGCGTGGTAGGCTGTGGCAGCGCCTCCTTACCCAGGGCAGCATAGAAGCCATGGTCGGACATCCACAAGTCGGGTAAACGTCAAGTGAGTGCGAATACATCACACGTCCGGTCAATACTCTGAAACTCCTGGGCGTTTGTAGGCAAGACGCGCCCAGCATGCTACACAGTTCCCTTCATCACATAGATTCTCACGTCCATGCAGACACCATATAACAGGATGTGATACACCATGTGCAGCGACAATCCCCGCATATCTTGCTCCGCCACCTCCCGAAGTGCAAGTATGGCGACCTCCGTTACGCAGTCACTCGTCCAGCTCATCGTGGATGGCGTGAAGAGCTTCGAAGAGACCTGTGCCAAGCGCGGCGTGTCGTACCCCACACCAGACGTCCTCAGCAGCCCGGAGACCGATGCCATCCAGAGCGAGTTGTCTCATGCGACCGCGCCGATTATCGCAGCTGCCGAGCAGCTCGTTGCTGTGTTGACGCATCCTCAACCGTACCTCTACGGGATGAGCAAATGGGTACGTGCAAAGCAAACAGGTGGCGGCGGCTTGACTGAACTGTCGATAGGGCTACTATCCCGCTGCATTGGGTGTCGTGGAGAAAGGTCTCGTACCTGATATTCTGCGTGAGGCCGGACCGAAGGTACGCCAATCATTTTTGTGGCGACTCCCGTTTCTTATCTCCATTGTTAAGGGTCTGCACGTCAATGACATCGCAGCAATCAACAAACTTGACTCGACGAAGCTGGGTGAGCGCGCCCGTGTCAGTAAATTCGTCATGGGGCTGACCTAGTACAGCCCAGACGATGCGCTTCCTTGCTACCAAATTCATCTTCGAGGAGATCGCCCCAGATGTCTACAGAAACTCGAGAATGTCCTCGGCCCTTTGCACTGGCAAGCCAGTGAGCGAGATGTTGGAAAAGTGCGTCGGTCCGTCGTTTGCGCAATCCATTCTGACCGCAATCTCAGGCCGCTGGAGAGGTGGGATGGGACAAACGGTATGGCGGCGATCATATCGCTTGGGTATGTTTGCCCTTCAAAAACCACTCCCCACACCGCTGACAGCAATGTCAAAGCGGAGACGAAAGTCTCAAGGCATCCGCGAACCTCGTTGATGTCATGTTCGACCCGGCCATATCACACTCGCAGGAGCCGTCTGAGACGGCATTGCAGCGCGGTCTTGGAACCAACCTGACGATGTATGGGTGGATGGACAAACCGGAAAACATCGAATACTTCAAGAAGTTCCAGAACGGCATGAAGGCGACTGCCAACTACTCGGACGACGAACTTATCTCCAAAGGTAGGCCTCATGCTGCGTCCAGTCTTGACAAAATTAACAGTGCTCCTAGGATTCGACTGGAATGCACTACCCGAGGGTAGCCTTGTCGTCGATGTCGGTGGCGGTATCGGCAGCATGACCATGGCGCTTTCTCAGAAGTACAAGCACTTGAAGTACGTTGTCGAAGATCGCCCGGCTGTCGTAGCGGAGGCGGATGGTGTGAGTTGCGTGTTTCTAGAAATGCCGCTCTGAGTTCTGACAGGGTTCTGTAGCTCTGGAGGACGAAGATGCCTGGTTACCTGGAGAGTGGCTCTGTCAAGCTGCTGGGTACGTCTCTGTGTGACCATCGTTCGGAAAAGGCAACTAAAATCCATCCCGCAGCGCATGACATGTTCGACAAGCAGCCCATCGAAGACGCGAAGGTCTTCATGCTGCGTTATGTCCCTCACAACTGGTCCGACAAGTACTCCATCAAACTCCTCAGACGTCTTCGCGAAGCCGCCACTCCAGATACTGTGATCGTTCTCATGGAGCACATCCAGGATTACCTCTGCCGAGACGCCAGCATTGTCGGAGCCGTTCCCGGAGCGTACAAACCTATGGCGCCAGAACCTCTTCTGCCCTACCCCGACACCGCGATCGGCTTTGGCTACCTGCTTGACATGGCGGTAAGTTGTCAAGCCACCCTTTTGTTCAAGAAGACAGACACTGACCGTCGTCGTGATAGATGCTGGGTCAACTCAACTGCTTGGAGCGCACGCTCGGCCAATTCATTGACCTCCTGCGGAGCTCCGGTTGGAAGTTGGAAAGAATCCACCGCTTTGAGTCACCTCTTCCCCAACAGATGATCTGCGTCCCCGCGTGAGAATTTTCTGGGGCATCATGAATAGATGTATTTCGTATGTATACTAGAACTGATTGGGTCAATACAGACGGCTCCTCGCGCATTGTTCGGCATCGTGGTAGCTCCCGAGCGCGTGGTGTCCATTTCACCAGAGCGCAAACGTTGTCCCTAACTTGGCCCGTGAAGTAGGTCGGTCGCTTTTCTTTAAGCTCACATACCCACGCACCGGGCAGTTACCGTGTCGCCAGGCAGTACCTGGCGATCCTACAGGGCACCATGTCATGAGCGGTTCTCGCGACTATCGACGTGCACTCTCACGTCCAAACGACATGATTTCCCGTATAAAGCCATGGAGCGACAGATGGTGGTCAGACAGACCCTCGGTCAAAATCTAACATGGCTACAGACCAAATCGAAGCTCTCGGACACATCATCCTCGACGGGATCAAGGATATCCAAGCCAACTGCACCCAGCAGGGCAAGACGTATCCCGATGTGCACACACTCGTCACTCAAGAGACGGAAGATATCCAGAATGAATTCTCGACGAAGGCAGCGCCCGTCTTGGCGGCGGCGTGGCAAGTCATTGCTACTTTCTCGCACCCTCAACCGTACCTGTACGGCATGACCCTTTGGGTGCGCCCCTACGATTCGCCGCTTTCCATTGTACGCTGACAAAACATTTTAGGGTTATTTCCCAGCGGCGATGGCGGTCGTCGAGAAAGGCTTAATCCCCGACATTTTGCGCGAAGCAGGTCCCAAGGTCGGTCTTCGTACTACGATATCTGCTGCGCGCCCTCAAATTTTTTCTGTTTTTGCTACCCAGGGTTTGCACATCAATGACATAGTGGCAATCAATAAGCTTGATCCTAACAAGCTCGGTGAGCGAGGCGCGTTCACGTCATGTGGTCTACGGAGACTTACCTGGGGTAGGCCAACTTATGCGGTTCCTCGCCATACGCTTCGTGTTCGAGGAGGTCGCGCCGGACACGTACAGGAACACGAGGCTGTCGTCCGCGATATGCACCGGAAAGCCTGTGAAGGAGATGCTTGAAAGGTGCGCGTTTGCGAATAACGAAAGTGAACCAGTGCTAAGTCGAGCACAGGCCTGCCGACAGGTGGGACGGTACGAATGGAATCGCGGCGATCACTGCGGTCAGCGGAGATGAGGGTATCAAGTCGGCGTCGTACCTAGTCGATAACATGTTCGATCCGGCGACGTCGCACTCGGAGGAGATGGGCGAGGCGGCCATGCAACGCGCGCTTCGGACCAAGCATACGATGTACGAGTATTGGGACCAGCCAGAGAATGCTGTTGCCCTGAGGAGGTTTCAGATTGGTATGAAGGGAACGGCCAACTACTCTTCGGATGCGTTGATTGTGAAAGGTGCGTTGGAGGCTGAATCGGCTAAGTTACCTATACGCAAGTTTAATGTTTTGATCCCAGGTTTTGACTGGGCCGCCCTTCCCGAAGGTAGCATAGTGGTCGACGTTGCCGGTGGCGTCGGTAATGTGACCATGGCGCTGGCGGAACGCCACAAGCACCTGCGATACATCATTCAAGACCGACCTCCTGTGGTGAAGGCAGCAGACGACGTAAGTCACTACAATCATAGAGTGGGTAGTGCCGATACTGACTTGTGCGCACAGCTCTGGAGATCCAAAATGCCGGGGTATGTCGAAAGCGGGCTTGTGACTCTGCAATGTACGACGTTTCCTATTTGGCCATAGTCGACCGCTAAACGTGGATTTCAGCGCACGATATCTTCGAAAAACAACCCATCGAAAACGCCGCTGTCTTCTTCATTCGCTACGTTATGCACAACTGGTCTGATAAATACTGCATTAAGTTCCTCCGGCAGCTGCGGGAGGCGGCGACGCCAGACACGCGGCTTGTGGTAATGGAACATATCATGGATTATCTCTGTCGCAACACCGAAGATATCGAGGCCGCGGTTCCTGGGGCGTACAAGCCACCCGCACAGGAACCACTGCTGCCTCATCCAGACACAGCTACTGGCTTTGGATATGCTCTTGATATGGCGGTACGTCGATGACCCTTGATCGGCCAGTTGGAAAACCTCACTCCTTGACAGATGCTGGGCCTGTTGAATTGTCAAGAGCGTACTCTGGGACACTTTATCGAGACCCTCAAGCATGCAGGATGGAAAGTGGACAGGGTGTGCCGCTTCGAGGCACCAATGCCTCAGCAGATTATTTGTGTGCCGGTCTGAAGCATACGCCTGGCTTTTCAATGGTAACAGAATGCTAGTTATAATATATTCCACTTGCCTATACAGCGACTGTGAGGATCGTAGAGCTTGTTCAGGTAAGTGAGTGAAAGGAGCCCTAAGTAGGTGTTTTGTTTGTTTCGGTAAACGTTGTTGGTTGGGCGCCAGCCACGGTAACGGCGCGATTGATACGACCACGAGCGAAGATAATAGGCCTGTGAAGTGGAAGGGCTCCCAGACAGACCCCATGGGAGCCGCAAACGACACAGCGCTGGAGAACCTAGTCCTGTGACCACCATGAGAGCCGAATGTAGCAGGAGGTCAGACGAGACTAGACACGGCCGGTGTAGATCATGAGGCAGAACCCTGTCGGCTTCAGTGTGATAAACAAAGAAGAATGATGGTGAGATGCAAAGTGAGGGCTCGTTTGAATTGATGGGTCTAGAGCTCAAAACGGCCACCAAGGGAGGCACGAGGGGGGACCAGCCACTGAATGATGGACCGTCCAGTAGGTGGTGGATGCTGAGCGTTGACGTGATAACGGTGGCGACAGGAGTTATCCGAGGGTGCCATAACGTAGCCCACAGCAAGGGATGGTCACGCTGACTGCCATCACCACAGAGAAAAGCGTGTGGGTGGCACAGCGACTCCAGTAGACGATCGTGCCCTGGACCGCTGTGAACTTCACACACCGCCCATTCATTCTACTGGCGATAACGTGTACCTGGACACGAGTCCTGGCGTCATGGTGAGTTCGATTCAAGAACTTCGGAGCCTGGATGATTAAAACTCACCCTCGTTGAGGCAGAACGTAACGCTTTGCGGTGTTCGATCACATTGACTGTGGGCACCGCCGCCCCGCGCGAGATCAGGAAGCGGCAGCGAGAGAATAGAACTCGTCCGCCGAAGGAGGCCTGTGGCGAGAAGGGACGAGCACTCGCCGAGACTGGGCGGTAAAGTCCCGAGAGGTTCCGAGGGGGTAGATACCGTCGCGGAGTCGCGTACTACTATGCTTGGAGGACAATGTCGCCTGTAACGAAAACAAGGTTACTATTGTTTACCTTGCAACAGCGCAGTCGGGTTACTGTCAAGGAACACGCTGCCTCTTCTCTTATTGCTAGCCTCATGGGGATTTAAATAAGCGTGAGATGATGTTTCTTTTGTCTAGGTCGCTTTGACAAGAATGCCCAAAAGCGGTCAGGTCTCGCAGCCACGTGCAGCTACCGCATCGGTAGGTCTCCCCGGTCTCCGCCAATTCCTAGATGGAATCGGGAGACCCTTTCCTAATCTGGACTTCTCCTCCTCCTTCATATTTATCCCGACTCCTGTCCTCTTGTTCTCCTCCTCGTCCCTCGCCGTTGCTTTCGACCTCTCCTACCTCATATCATCCTCATTTCTCGTTACTTTACCCTGCTCAAAATCTTAATGGCTCTTGTGGCACCTTCCCACCGCATCCACGGAGTGTTCGGCGGTCCAAGCTGGTCATCGCTTGCCGGAGCATCCGCGTACGACTCCTCGTCGTTCAATGCAACACCAAACGCTATGCTTGCGTCCTCACGCGGGCGAGGAGCGAGCCTGTCTATACTGGCCGCTCGCACGGCGGCTGCGTCGCTGTCTGCCCAGTCAGGGGCACCGCCGACGCCAGTCATCACTCGACCACGTAGATCGTCGGTCCGCAGTGTCCCAGTGAGCATCCGTCGCACTCCTCCACCTCCCCCACCGCCCGTGCCTGTCATCATCACCCTCGTCGAGGACCCGTTTGCCGACCCGCATGCATCCCAGGAGTTCCTCGGCCAGGCGCTCCCTCCGACGCGGACCGCCCCCCGCACACCTACTCCCTCCGTGCATCGCCCGCATGCGCACGCCACCTCCTACGCACCGTCGGCCTACAACTATCCGAGTCCCCCGCGGCCTGCCCCGCGCGACAACCGCGCCTCCAGGCTCGTCGCGACCGTCCTCCTCTCCCGCGCAAGCGGCCGCCCCATGCGCCGCCGGTCCCCGCTGGGCTCCGAGGAGAAGACATACGTCAAAAGCGGGCTGTCCAGCATGGTCGCCACCGCGTGCTGACCGCCCTCCACGCCTACTCTCACGGCATGTTACGCTTGTTCACTTCTGTCTGGATCATGGACGCCGTTCTTTAGTCAACTAGGCCCGTACATACGCATAGCCTCATTATTCCAAGCATATCATCTGTATACTGCATCTTCATAGAGGACTGGCTCTCTGTACTCACTACATGTACTCTGTACCGAATTGTCGCCGTTGTAATACACTTTCCCCTTTTGCGCTCTTCCTTGTATTCCGACTATGGACCGGACCAACGGTGTTCCGCAGGCCTCAGTGTATGTCGCCGAGTGTCGGTGTCCGTACACCGTTCGCCGACGGCTGTGCGTGCTCTTTGTTGGAACGACCACCACTCGCGCGCGCTGGGCGGCGGTGCAGGGCGGTCCGGGGCGCCCGTTCTCCGATCATCCCGGCGGGACCACCGATCATAATGCCCCGACGTGCGCCATCAATTGATCCGCCCCTGAACCTTCTTCTCTCGCTGGCCATAGAACCCCTGGTAATCCGGGAGGAGGCTTAGCCCTAAGGTTTGAAGGGTCGGGAAACACGGTATCGTATTTTTCACCAACGACGGTGGCTGGAGCTGCGCTATAACGGACCTCCAGAGCGATTGTCGCCCAACAGCTCAAAGTACTGAGGTTGTCCTGGGCCGGGATGGCCTCTTAATCTCGGGTACAGTCACGGAAGGCTGGTCGGGATTTGAGTTGGGATTGGCGGAAAATCACCTTTCTTGGTGAGGCGCGCGAACCAAGCGGGATCAGGCCTCCTCCCAGATTACCAGGGGTCCTCTGGCCATCTGCAAGCATCTCATGACCGCATTTGTTGTCAACGCCTTCGAGTTCATCGCAGCTGCCACCGCCGCGGCCGGGCTATGCAAAGGGTGACTTGATGCTCCGTTGCCCTCCGTCGCCACTACCACCTCATGCATCAATTACAGGGCTGATCTCTGATTGTTCGCCCCCGTTGGGCGAGGCAGGTGAGTACCTCCGACATGCTTCACGGGCGCGTGCAATCAGAGGGACCGTTGGACTGAGATGCGGCCGGAGCCTGCTTGGACTAGGTTCAGAGGCTGTTCCACAGCGTACGCCGGGATAGTCGTCGTACGCTTGCATCGAAGCAGTCGCTGTGTCGAATTTCCGGGTGCCATCGTTCGGCGAAACTTGTTCTTTCTGCTGACATTTGAACCTATTATCGTGCGATAATGACTACAGGCTTATCGCACGCTGATCGCCTCTTCCAAGTACCGTCTCACGGATACGACCGTGAACGCAAATATGACGTTCTGCGGCTTTCTTTGGGCGAAATATTGGTATTCGTTCCATCCTCTGATTCTAGCACTTTACCTTGATGTCTAATTTATGCTGCAGTGGTAGTCCATGGACGGCTTGAATGAATGCGGCTGTAGCCATCCTCCACGAATTGTTGAAAGTTTGAAGCACGACGATTGCCAAACTTGGACATCGCGCTGATTGCCGGCCCTCGGCTCTTGCCGCAGCAAGAATATTCGGTTCCTCGGATTTATCCACCCCTTTCGCCGTCGCCACCCACCCCCACCGATGGCCAGAAAGCCATCTCTCCGGAATGGGGATTCTCCTCTACTTGTTTCCTATACTTTGAAATGCAAACTCGATTATCCCCGCCGGAAGGACGACAGCGTTGGTCGAGCGGTCACGAGGCCGACGGCGCCACGAAGTCACCAATTGCCTCTAGCAACCACCGGCTGGGAAGCACTTTGTTCAGCGACCAAAAAGACGCGGCGGAGTGAGGCCATCTACAATTTGCAAGCACGCATTCGCTCACTTGACTATGTACGTCGCGAGCTCGCACAGTCCGTTGGGGACAGCGTCGCTCAATTCTCACTCAGCCTTCCTTCAGAGCGACCGTGAGACACTGACTGAGTAGCGTAATCAGTGCTTCGTTGATTCATACTCAGAGGTGATGAGAACCGCCGACGACCGCCACGCGGTGAGCCGTAGCTGCATCGTGTCGCAGTGTGCTCGTGGCAGGTCACCCCTCTTGTTTTCGCTGCAAGCCATATGCGCGAATTTCCGTGGTGAGTCAGTGGTGTACCATTTGTCGCGCACGCTTCACACGACCTGTTGTGCACACTCCGGCCCGTATTTTTAACTCGCCAAGTGTTTCGCATGGCTTGTTGAAGAAGCGATGGAAGCCGCGCCGCTGCTACCGAGAAGGAGGCGGCGGAGCTGGGCGGCGCTCGCCCAGGCATGGTCGGTGGCTTGGGTGGGGTTGCCGGAAAAGGCTCGCTGCACATCTACGCCCTGAGAAGCACCGCGATAGCACCACGGAGTAACTCTAGCGAGAGCCGTGGCAACAGTCCTTCATTTCACAGCGTACTCTCGCAGTCCGGAGTCCACGACCTGACGCAATCATACCTCGGCTTCTCGGTTTCTTCGAACACGAATACAATATGGCCACCGGAGTGTCCCATGCGAAGAAGCTGGAGGGCTACGCATGGCTCTTATCATGTTTGCAACATATCGAACTGACGTTGAGTCAATCAATAGGGAACCGCACATGGACACGGCCACCAACATCCTAGGAAACGAACGTATAAAGGCTCGTTGGCTCTCGTTGTCGGGGCAGCCAGGGTACTAGCTCCTCTCCAGCTCTCCCCTGCAAGATGGTGTCCAAGATCCTCATCCTCTCTGCGCTCTTTTCGGTTGCCCTCGCCAGCCCTCATGCTCGCAGCATGAAGGTGCGCGAAAGCCGAAAGAGCGTGCCGTCTGGCTTCGCTCATTCCGGCGCTGCGGACCCCAGTGAGGTCCTCGACCTGCGCATCGCGCTCGTCCAGGGTAATATAGAGGGTCTTCACGACGCGCTGTACGCCGTCAGCACCCCCGGTAGCGCGCAGTACGGCGAGCACCTGACCAAAGAAGAGGTGAGACATCCAAACTTAGTTGTGGATACCGTCACTAATTCATTCTGCTAGGTCGAGGCTCTGGTAGCACCCAAGCCCGAGACCGCCGACGCAGTCAAGGCATGGCTGCAAGACGCTGGCCTGACCCCCACCACCATTTCCCCAGCGGGAGACTGGCTCAGTATCTCGGTTCCGGTCAGCAAAGCGAACGAGCTCTTCGACGCGGATTTCTCCGTGTTCAAGAACACCGCATCGGGAGAGTCAGCCATCCGTACTCTGCAGTACTCTATTCCGGCCGACCTTGAGGGCCACCTGGACTTCGTGCACCCCACTATCGCGTACGCAACCATTTCTATTGGATACTACTATCAGTATTGATAAAGGTGCTTCCATCATCAGATTCCCAGTGAGCGCGTCGCTCCCTGTTGTCTCCGCACCTATCAAGGTCAGCAACAGCACCATCGAGCCGTTGGCAGTCAACTGCTCGCCCAACGCCGTCACTCCGGCTTGCATCCAATCGTTGTACGGTATCCCGACAACCGCAGCTACCCAGAAGAGCAATGTCCTCGGTGTCAGCGGCTTCCTCCAGCAGTTCGCCAACACGGCTGACCTTGCTGTGAGTAAAATGATCTCTGCATGCCCGTACAAATTCTGATAGGCATGTGCAGACTTTCCTGCGTCAATTCCGCCCGGACATTAGCTCCTCCACCACATTCACTCTCCAGACTCTAGACGGAGGATCGAACCCACAAGGTGGATCACAAGCTGGTGTCGAAGCCGTGCGTGCCGTCATCATTGCTCTTCGTGTGCACGCTTCTGATAAGCTTCGTGATACAGAACCTCGATATTCAGTACACCATCGGTCTTGCCACTGGTGTCCCGACGACCTTCATCTCTGTTGGCCCGAATAACAACGACGGTCTCAGCGGATTCCTCGATATCATCAACAACCTGCTCGCTCAATCGAACCCACCGCAAGTTTTGACTACCAGCTACGGCGCTGACGAGACCGGTCTTCCCAGCTCCATCGGAAAGTGAGCGTATTGCATTTATCATATTGGAACTCTCTATTTAACTCCTGTTAGCCAACTGTGCAATGCCTACGCTCAGCTCGGCGCTCGTGGTACATCCATCCTGTTCGCGTCTGGTGACGGCGGTGTTGCCGGCTCGCGCAACAACGCATGCACCAACTTTGTGCCGACATTCCCTTCTGGATGCCCCTTGTGCGTACTTGTGCACCGACGACCTCAGATCTAACAGCTGACCTATTCCGTAGCATGACCTCCGTCGGCGCCACCGCAGTCACCTCTGCTGGGACTGAGACTGCAGCAGCCTTCTCCTCTGGAGGCTTCTCCAACGTCTTCGCACAACCCTCGTACCAGAGCGCCGCCGTCGCAGGCTTCCTCTCGACCCTCGGCTCGACCAACAGCGGCAAGTTCAACCGGGCGGGTCGTGGCTTCCCCGACGTCGCCGCCATCGGTCAGGTCCTCGAGATTGTCGTCAACGGTCGCGTGGGCGGTGTTGAGGGCACGAGCTGCTCCAGCCCCGTATTCGCATCCATGGTCTCGCTCATCAACGATGCCCTGATCGCTGCTGGCAAGAGCCCGCTCGGCTTCCTCAACCCCTTCTTGTACGCCAACCCCGGCGCGTTCAACGACATTACGTCTGGCTCCAACCCAGGTTGCAACACGAACGGTTTCCCTGCTGTAGCCGGCTGGGATCCCGTTACCGGTCTGGGTACGCCCGACTTCGCTCGTCTCAAGGCTGCAGCTGGAGTCTGAGTGATGATGTGACCAAACCAATCTTGTACCGATACCAACTTTTGTCGTGTAGTAGTTTAACGGGACTTTGGTGTATGTCTAAATCGAAATCTTTCTATAACTGTGGACGAATGACCTTGCCCGGGATTCGAACCCTCGACCTGACGCGGGTACGCGACTCGGGTATCCGGGGTCCCGGCGTAATCCGCGCGCGACTTGGCGACCGAAATCCGCCTCCTCTTGCCCACAACGACCACAATCACGACCACGCTTTCTCACTCTCGCTTACGTTCTTTGTAATTTGAATTTGCGACCGTCACTGCCAATAACCAGGCGCGATGTCGCGTACCGGCGGTCCGAGGTTGACTGTAAGTACTTCCTGTAAACGTACTCTTCATCCGGAAGAATAACGCCGAGACTACAGTTCAAGCACCCCGATGGACGACCTGTCAAGTTCTTCATCGATTCTTTGTCCACAAAGTATCCTAGTCTTCCGAATCTCGAACTCCATCCCCGCTTCTCAGTCCAGCAAGCCGCCAGATATGAAAGCTTCATCAAGGTCTGTACAACCACACCCGTGTTATTATCTCTGAGCTAACTTCCACCTAGAAACACGGAGGAGAGAGGTTGAGAAGCGCGGAACGCGAGCTCACAGAGATACTGATTGTCGGTGACGCAGTGGAAGAGGCGTACACCCGCTGGTTCAAGTACAATCCTTACCCTGTCGTCGTGACTTCAAAGTTTCTTAAGACGTGTCTCGAGACGGGTAAGTATGAACATAAGGTGCTTATGAAGAAAGGCATAAGTGGTCGGCCGGCCCGCGGTGCAGTGAAAAAGTGAGACTTCTAGATTCAATCTACGCAACACAGGCTGAAATATGCAGATGGACGCCATTCACGTTCGAAGAAAAGCAGATGCTCTGCAAATACATCTCTCACCGTATCCCAGAGTCGGAAGCCGGTGGTCGAAGCGGCAAGAAAATCTATCAAGAGCTTGAACAACATGCGGTCGATGTAAGGCTTCAACTGATCCCCGAACGCTGGCTAACGTAGGTCAGCATCCGAGCGGACCATGGGCCCTTGCGAAGAATCACCCCTGGCAATCGTGGCGTGAACACTACGCCAAGAACAAGGACAAGCTTGACCCTATTATAGATGAAATGGCTAAAGCTGCAAACATCACGTCGGAATCCAAGGGCACATATGCCTTCGACCGCAGGGCGATTCTCCGTCGTGGGGTCGAGGAACGAGAGATCGAAAGTGAGGAGGAGGAGGAGGAGGAAGAAGAAGAAGAGGAAGAGGGAGAAGAGGGGGGAAGAGGAGAGGCGGAGGAAGAGGAAGAGGCGGAAGACATTGCCGAGCATGAGCCACCTGTCCCTCTCGTTCGGCGGCGACAAGCCCAGCCCTGGAATGACGAAGATGAATTGGGCCCAAGCATGGAAGACGAAGACGAAGAACCCCCCAGGGCACCTGCGCGTAAACGTAGACGCACCGAGAACAACCAACGTCGAGAAGAGTCCGACGGAGAAGCTTGGAGTATGTTGGAACCGACTCTCAACAATTCCTCCGCGCCGTATGATTTCGCCATCCACTGCCTCCTACGTATTTGCTGAACCTTTCTCTAGAGTCAATGACGTGCGCCCTGGCCCAGAAGATGCAGGGCCCTCCGGAACCCAACGTTCGCCTGCGCCTTCACCCCAGCCAGCCTCGCCACCACCACGTCGCCAACCGCCGAAACCGCGTCCCAAGGCCCGCCGAACGCGGGCTCCAACCCCGCCAAATACTCAGCAGACTCTCGTTGACCCAACATCTCCTACCAAGAATAGCAGACAGCGTCAACGAGCGGGCGAACACTCCGTGTCAGAAGACGATGTCGGCTCCCCCGAACCCTACCAACCACTCTCGCCTGTGCCTACGATTGATGAGCAGTCGACGGGGCGTTCTGAGTCTGCCGTTGCGGATGAAATCGAAGCCTTTTTGCTTCCAGATCGAGAGGCGAGCGTGGAAGTCGATGTCGAGGCTGCAGATGTGGAGGTAGACGATGAAGCACCGGAGGGGGATGAGGCTCAAGCCGTTGAAGAAGACGCAGAGGATGACGAAGGACAGGAAGATGAGGAAGATGATACGAACGTGGGAAGCGATGATGAGCGTGCCGTTGCAAGTACTATGGCGGAAGTTGGAGATGACGATGAACCGTTCGCCATCGATTGGAACTCGGACGATGAGGAGGACTGAAACGATACACCGACATTACTGACTGCTCCACGATGTACTGTTTAATGGTACGACAACCTACTGCTCCGACGAGCAACGCTAATTAGCCTCCATACCATACCTACCCCAACACTCCCCCAACCCTGCTATTATTAGGATTTCTCGTGCCAATGTTTGCGAAGTGCATAGGTATTTACTAAGTCCCATTGCAAAGTCGTCTGTTGTGGTGGGTGTCCTCATTCATACCATTTGACGTCGGTCTGAGGTTGTTATGAAGTCCGAGCTGTGATCGAAACGGCGATCAGGACGAACGTGAGCTCATGATTTCCGTTTAGCGCTTCCTTATTGCGCCATTCGTGATGCGATTGCGAATGGGAGCCAAACGACAAACATAAAAACTCTCCATCTCTTCCCGTACGTCCATTACGTTTGTGTGACTAGGAAAGTCTCTCACTGAGCTCTTTTCTTAGACATTAGACTGTTCTTTCGTTCCATCTCGACGACCTGTTGACCGCAGCGTCACGAATTGTCTACCAATATCAATGGCATTTTGCCGAGCGAGCACCGCCTGACCGGTAGCAATGGTGGCAATGCACTCTTGTGACTTGGCAGGCGACGGTGGGGGGACTGGTCTTTAGTCACCATTATTGCTGAAGGTGGACCCACCAAGCAGGTCTCCAAATGTAGCGTTATGACGGGTGTCGAAGCACAGACCAATGTCGTCTTCTCAATTCGAGGTCGGAGGAGCCGAAGGCACGCCACTAAAGCGGTCTCGTCCCCCGCCGCCTCGTGATCGACTTCCATGATTCGTTCTCGGTTTCGCCGGCGAGAAAGGCATCCTGGTGCTGCCACCTGTCTGTGATATCGGCTCCGTGCACTCGGGCTCGCCAGCGATCGGCCTCAGCAAACTAAAATCCTGAAGTTTTTCTAGAGCGCCGCTCCACGCCCACTACAAAATCTCTGCCGAGCCCCTGTTTGGCTGGCGGATGCCTCGCTCTTTACGACCTGTCATGACTGTGCACGAACGGACACCTTTGCTACCCTCTCGGGAGGAGGACGTCGGAAGGAGCGGAGGTTGTGATCCTGATCACGCCATAGACCCGTTAGAGCTGCCCTGTTCGACACGCTATTCTATTTTGTTCGGCGTGTGGATTGCGAATTTCTTGTCGGTGAGTGCGAATCCTCATGATCACGCCATATGTCGCTAACGCCATTGCAGGCCCTCAACAGTAAGTACAGTCCGTAACACTGCTGTGTTACGTTACTTACTATGATCTAACGTCGTCAGCTACCCTCGTTGCAACATGTAAGACCGCCTCTTGTTTCTGCCACGGCTTAGACTGACTCTGCCAGTGCTCTCTTCCATTTCGTCCGACTTCAACAAATCCCATCAGGCGAGCTGGCTGGGGACGGCGTAAGCAGCTCTATTTAGAACTGTTGCTAGTCTTCTCAGCTTTCTCCTAGTTATCTTCTCGCGACATGCACCTTCACACCGCTTTACGGCCGGTTATGCAACGCGATGGGCAGACGAGCCGCAAACCAAACTGCGGTGACTTTCGCTGCGATTGGAACGGCAGCGTGTGGGTTGTCAAATAGCATGGAGATGCTCATCATTGCCCGCTTTGTACGTTCTTTTTCATTTCGTTGTATGGAGTCTGTCCTGACCGGCCGGATTCAAGGTTGCGGGAATGGGAGGGGGTGGTGTGTTCACGACAGCCTCGTGAGTAGTCTCCCTCTAGTTGCAAACCGCAAGCTCATCCAACCTGGCCGACTCCCAGTATCATTACGTGCGACATGTACAGCATGCGGGTAAGTGTTGCCGCTGAGTTCCCAGAGTGCTAGCCGCTGACGAGTGTTCAGGCCCGGGGCATCACCCAGGGAGTCGCGACGGTTTTTGAAAGTGTGAGTGGGTGGTTAGACTGGCCTGGTTTAGACTGACATCTCAAAGTTGGGCATGGGTCTTGGCGGTCCATTCGGCGGTTATATCAGTGACCGGTACGTACGAACATGCTGGAAGATTGTCGAGAGCTCCATTGAGTGTTTGCAGTTACGGCTGGCGCTGGGCCTTTCTCCTGCAGCTTCCATTGTTCGCCTTATCGTTATCGCTAACGACCTGGAAGCTCCACTACAACACCCCGGTACGCTCCTATAATAAACGTCTGCTGCTTTTTTGCGACACTAATGCCGGTTCTAGGGGCGCGGTACCTGCGCCAAAGACATTCTGAGAAAGATTGATTACGGCGGAAGCATTTCGCTTCTTTTTGCTGTGCGCTACCTGGCTTCTGACTCTCATTATCTCCGTCTTACTCGCGTCTACTCTAGGTCTTATCCTTCCTTCTGTTCTTGACGACAAGGTTCAGCGACGAGCAGCCGGTACGTGCACAAGAGTCGAAAATGCAACTATTGTTGACATTTGACCGCTCTAGTGGGCATCGTTAACTGTCTGGGGGCCCCTTGCATCTTCCATCGTCTTCTTCATCGCGTTCATTGTGGTAGAGATGAAGTACGCGCGCGAGCCCGTTCTACCCCCAGCATTGGTCAAACAGAAAGTCCCCATGCTCGTCGGGGTGGCAAGTTTCATGGTATCGATGTGCAACTTTGCCATTATGTACAATCTGCCGACGTGGTTCCAAACAGTCATGCTTACAAGTGCAAGCGAAGCAGGTTGGTTCATGTTGTCTTCAAAAGCGATGTTCTCCCAAAACTGATTTTCGCAAGGTGCCCACCTGATACCGAACGGTATCTCACTTTCCATGGGTTCTCTGTTCGCTGGGTAAGCCGCATCCTGCTCGCTTCCATCTACGTTCTGACGGGAACTCGATAGCTGGGTCATGCACCGCACTGGTCGGTACAGAACCTTGACCACTGTTTGCGGCATTTTACCGTTCATTTCGACCGTTATGATATCTATGATGAACGAGCACTCGCATCCGCTATTGCTATGGCTCAGCATAGTACGTTGACTACGACTCTGTCGGGAGAGCTAATTTTTTGACCCAGTGCCCGATAGTTCCCTCTCGGTTTTGGAAATGCCGTCGTGCTGCAAACCATGCTCAGTAAGTGGCTCGTGTTTGGTATATATCCTACGAGACTGATTCTTGTTTCAGTCGCGCTCCTCTCCCACATCTCCGGTGGGTAATCTCAGACCCAATATTCTATAAACCCCATTGAACTTTCCGACCAGGTTCCGCGCTCGCCATTGGGACGGGATTTAGCCAACTCTTCCGTGGAATAGGTAAGCAGCCTATTCATCGTTGGGTTTCCCCTTTGCTTATCGCCCCATTCTTCAGGTCAAGTTGGTGGCGTGGCACTCTCAGCGGCAATATTCCAGTCGTCGCTCAACACCGAATTGCACAACCGAATTGTTGGACCTGGTGCAGAGGAGGTGTGCAAGCCTCTTCGCAGAACGATAAGCAGCAGCTGACTTGCCTTTGAACGCAGCTGATCACCAAGATTCGCCACTCAGCCACGACGGTGGCAACACTTCCTCCCGATCTGCAACGCGCCGCTCGTGACTCGTACGCGGGCAGTCTACGTATTGTTTTCATCGCTGCAGCGTGCTCGACCTTCGTCGCGTACATCATACGCTTGCCCGTGAGTCTCTGGAAGCACTTTAGGGGACAACGTTTATTCAGTGTATACTATAGGTTCCGGACAAGGACTTGGATGAGGCAGAGGCAGCTGAACAGAAGAACGCCATTCCTAGTCCGCAAGCTCGCGACCATTCGCTACCACAGGCGTCGTGCTCCAGTCGCGAGGGAGATGACAGCAGCGAGTGGTATAGTGAAGACGAGACCGTATACACTCCTCCACAGAGCAGACGCTTCTCTTCGTACGACCCAGGCGTCGTCACTGGCCTCGGGGTTGTTCCTGCTGACACGAATGAGAACCGTAACTGATGTCCTTCGAACCCACGAACTTTCCGACTCTATTCATTTGTATATTACAGCATGTCGACGCACGAATGTCAATGTTGACTTAAATTGGCGAACATATCAGCTGCTGGGGTAACGGAGATGGGAAACGACAGATTCTGTCGAGCTTCCAACCTGCTTGTTTCAGCAGCTCGACGAATTGACCAAGTGTTCGTTCTTGGCTGTTGACCATCCCCATCATCTATGATCGTCATATAGGTCAGTAGAATCTCGTCCTCAGGGGCGGAGTAGACAGCGGCGTACGTGAAGATCGACGAGGTAGGTGAATCCCGTCACCGAGTCGGGATACGGCAGCAGAGGTGCCGGTTCAGATGGCTTCTCTGCGCCAGGAATGTTGTCGACGACATCGGCGTGACGACAGAGGTAGTCCTGTATGTGATCCAATAATAAAAGCTTCGTGGTGGGCGTGGCTGCATCGCGTAAGCGGGACAGGAACTTCACGTTGTATTTGTCCGACCAGTTGTGTGTGATGTATCGCATCAGGAAAACCGACGCGTTTTCTACGGGCTGGGCTTCGAACATGTCGTGTGCTATAAATAGATGAGCGACTATACGAAGCCGAGGATAGTGAGCATACCTTGTAGCTGCACAAGCTGAGTGTCGATGCAATCCGGCATCTTCACGGACCATAACTTTGGACGGTAGATTTGAGTGTCAACGCCTTAGCATAACGTCATATCGCACCTTCTCAGCCTCTCGGATTATCGGAGGCAGGTCTTGAACGACATAGCGAAGATGCTTGTGAATCTCGGCGAGCGCCATCGTGACGTTTCCGACACCTCCAGCGACGTCGACCACGATGCTTCCTTCTGGCAAAGCAGCCCAATCGAACCCTACTCGAGTTCAGTAAGTAAGTCGGACTCAAAAGTGAAAAATGAAACTCACCCTGATTAACGTAGACGTCTGAGGAATAGTCTGCTGTGGCGCGCATGCCATTCTGGAATTTCTTCATGGTGACGACGTTTTCTGGTCGGGCCATCCATTTGAAAAGTGGCTGGTCTGTCTTCAAAGCAAGCTGGGAGGCCGCCTCTGTCGGTTCTTGGGAGAAGCTGGTCTTCGGGTCGGTGATGTTGTCCACGAGGTGTGCGCACACCTTCAACAGCTCGTCGCCGCTGCGGAAGTCATGAGAGAAATTAGAATGTAGATGCAGAATAGTCTCACTCTAGAGCTGTCATGGCCGCTACGCCGTCGGTGCCATCCCATCGATTGGTTGGGCTATGAAGATAAATCAGCTGAGCGTATCATTACAAGGGAACGAACAACTTCTGTAGCATCTCCTGCACCGGCTTGCCTATACAAAGTGCAGATGAGAGTCTTGTGTTTCTAAACGTGTCCGGAGACACCTCCTCGAATATGTGCCTTGTGGCTAAAAGGCGCATGCATCTTCCTGGTATCGTTAGTGTCGCAAGGTGATGATACCCACCTCAGGCGTACCAAGTTTGACGGGATCTAGGTTATTGATGGAGGAAATAGCATCTGTATGTGCACCCTATTGACGGATTGGAGTGCAAGTCAGCCGTCTGATAGAAAAAGTCGATCGACGAAAGCGACGCGCCTTCGATCCTGCCTCGAGGAGGATGTCGGGTACAAGACCATTCTCTACCACTGCGAGCGTTGCAGAGAAGTAGCCCTACAGAACGAAGGGTGAAATCTGTAAAATAATTCACAAACTTGAAATTGGCGTACCCAGAGACCCATCCCGAGGATATGGGGTTTGGGATGAGATAGCGTAGCAATGAGTTGGTACGCGGCAGCTACGGCCTTCGCTGACTCCTGCGCGAAGTCGTTTTGTATAGCGTCTGTTTCAGGGCTACACAGAACGTCAGGAGTCGGATAAGAGACTCCTCGTTGCGCGCAACCCTCTTCAATAGCCTTCACGCTATCCGACATCGTCTGGATAAGGACTTGGAGTTGTGAAGTCATCGCCGATAGGGGATTCAGATCCTGCAGGTCTGTGTAGAGTATGAGTGACGGCGCAACGTGGGCGAAGGGAACGTCGAGTGTGTCCCAGTAGATATGGCTGATTGAATGGTGGGATAATCGTCCATCACATGAGGCTGCGCCAGACCTTCGGAGACAGCGCGCCAATTTGGTTGATGCTGCCTGAGTTTCATGCGAAAACCTGTCCAGCCTAGCAGGAACTGACCACAGCTATACTCCTTGATTCCCAACGCTGATCGGCCAGGCGAGGGAGCACGGAATGGCCCTTCACATAGGACTCTGAAATGATAATTTGAAGCTCGACTAGATCACATCTCGAGGTTTCGAAAAGTCGATGTGCTGACCCATCCCCACTACGCCTATTCACTGAAAATGAGTACGTGAACAAATGCGAAAGGAAGTAAAGATGGTATCCAAACCTGTCGAGGAAATGATGGCCTAACCGGGTCGCGAGGCAAACAACCGAAGTATCGTGCATGTCTTCGCATCAGGCCTGGTCATCGTTTGGCGTGCCGTCATCGCACATGGAGGTCTTGACGGTAGTCGACAACGCTGAGGCCGCCATTCGGCGTATCATTGGGGGGAGGGTATAATACTTGTTGGTTAGGAAAACGGGCTCATACTGCTACAGAGTGATAGGGAGGTTGTCCGCTGTGTGAACTGATCATGCCAGGGTCACGAACCTCGAGTGACGGAACCGCGTAAAACACTGGCCAACCTCGCACAGAAGTCTGAAAGGCGTACCAGACTTTCCTCCGGGTACTAAACAGACAGTCATCGAGGCCCTTCGATGGTTGCGAGAGCAATCCCAGGCCGAATAGGGTAAATTTGCAGGTCGATCTCGAATAGTATGCCGTCAAGCGTGGACGCCCCCAACTTGATATGGTTAAGGATGAAGTAGTGTAATACGACGGTCCGCGGGGTTCACTTGATTCGGAACCTCCTTCGTAGCTTGGGAGACGACATGGACTTTAGACGATGAAAACATGACACGAACCCAGCCAAGCGCATCGCGGCGACCATATGACCAGTTGTAGAAGACGACAAGGACTTAGAAGCGTGGGTTTTCAAGTGACTCAAGTACAACGTCGTGTTACTCGTGCGATAGGCAGATATGACGAGACGAGGCGGTCGGTTGGATGGAAAAGGCCTGTTTTCGACGGGCAGTCCTGCCTTGGTCTTGACGCCGCTCATGTTGTGCAGAAAGCCCGCCAGTCCTCGAGTCGATGGGTTTGTGCAAGGCGCATGCCGGGAAGCTGTGATTTGACGTCGTGGAGGACATGACCGAAGAGTAAAGAGACAACGCGCCAGGGCGCTTCGACTTTCTCCATTGAACCTCGCTTTCCCGTCACGAGCTCGGTAAGGCCTGCAGCGTGCAGCCCTCACGCCTTAGAGTAACGTGTTTCGCAGGTATGTGTGACCAACTCTCGCTCTCTCGCCGTGTCCTTAACGTTGATTTGTGGCTCTGCAGATGATACTGCAAAACGTTGTTGATTCCGGTATCAAACCACGGCGATTGCTGTTTATTTTCTGCTACAGGTGTCTTTATCACGGCACCATTCCTCGTCATGAGAGAAACCGAGATTGCCGTGTTTTTTTTTTTTTTTTGCTTCAGGCTCCAGCCTAGTGGCAAATCAGGTGACGCGCCAACGACGCGCGGAATCACTGTATCAATTTGAAGATCGCACGCTCTGCGTGGATCCTGTCTTGAGAGAAACTCGGAGAGAGCGTGTTCTCATACTCTGATGGCACATACATCATGTGGTGAAAAAGCCACAAATTCCTTGTATCCTCTCGTGGTAAGTCATCGCTACCAATGCTTGGACCCGTCTCATCGCTTGTCGTCGTCGCTGAGACTTTCTTCTTCTTTTGTTCTAGGTCCAGTTCGCGGTCTGAAATGTTGCAGATTTCTGTTCTGCCTCACTTCAGCGGCCAGAGCGTCGTTCTTGCCAAGCCGTCCAAGAGGTACGTCTCTCACTGGTGTGGCTCTTGACCACTGGTTTTACTACTTCTACTCACCAGACAGCATAGGATAGACTCATGTTTTCACACGATCTTGCTGAAGCAATATCCAAGACGTATCGTTACGCAATTTCGGATGTTAGTCGCGAGCCGTGACGCGTCTCGTCGTGACGAAAATCACGGGGGCGCGGTGGTCACAGATCACGTTCGCAGTCGCTCATTGTTTTCCTGTCATTGTTCTTCTGGCCTCGCATCCCAGATTCGACGGAGTCCCGTTTCATGAAACTCCTTTATAGTCCGCTGCTACACGCCTTCTCCATCCCCATCTCCTTACAGCCATCATCACCCTCCTCGTCTTGCCACCGCCTCCCCTCCCCTCGATTCTGCCGCACCGCGTTATTGTCTGTCTCCCGCAACCATGTCGGACAGTGAAGACCGCAGTTCATACGACGAAGACGAAGAGCAACGCAGCTCGTTCGAAGAAGACGAGGAGGAAGACTATGGTCCGTCGGATCGCAAAAGCAAAGGCAAAGAGACAGACAAAGGCAAAACGTTCGGCACGAACGTAAGAGTACGTGTGATAGCTGTTTCATGATTTGGAGAACGCTGAAACGACGCGTTTTAGGATGACTTTGAGCAGGTCATCAATAACGAGGTCGACTTCGGTGGCAACTTCTCCTACCACAAAGAGTTCAAGGATGCTCCGAACCCCGTCCTCAATCTGACCAAGCTCGGGGTCGTTGGTCTTCCTCTCAGCGCGAGAGAAGCGACGGCAATCAAGAAAGAATGCAAGCAGGCCCCGTTCGGCAAGGGCGAACGGACGGTCGTGGATAAGAAGGTCAGAGACACGTGGGAGATGGACGCGTCCAAGGCTAGTGCAGTCGCCGCATATTGCGCCGCGGAAAGCTTACCTTTGAAACAGGTTAAATTTGGTAACCCGAAGTGGGCGAAATTCGTCGATGGCGTTGTCAAGAAGACGTGCGAGGCATTGGGCGTGGACTTCGCCAGCAGCAAACCGCGCTGTGAGCTTTACAAGCTCTTGCTATACGAGAAGGGCTCCCAGTTAGTCTTGATTCACTTCTGTGTCTCGTCCAATGCTAACGTCTTCGTAGCTTTCTACCACACGTTGAGTAAGTACTCCCTGCTCTACTCTTGCCTCTGACTAATGTTGCCCTGTAGCACGGAGAAAGTCAACGGCATGTTTGCAACGATCGTGATCGTGCTTCCCTCCGCCTTCACCGGTGGCGCTGCACATCTTAGTCACCACGGCAAATCTGCAGTCTACGACTGTGCCAAGGTGAGCAAGATGAGCACAAGCGTCATGGCGTGGTACACGGACATCACGCACGAGATCAAGCCCGTGAAGAGCGGGTACCGGCTCGCGCTGTCGTACAACCTCATCCACACGACGCGCACCCTCCGCCCGGCGATCCAGTCGAACGCGCGCATCGCCGCAAACCTGGAGCGGATCTTCCGTGACTGGAAGCAGGACACGAAGGGCGAGCGTTCGCCGACCAAGATCGTCTACCGCCTGGACCACAGCTACTCTCAGGCCAACCTGAACGGCAGCGCGTTGAAGGGTAAAGACGCAGAGCGGGTCGCACTTCTGCAGCCCATCGCGAAGAAGTTCGGATTCAGGCTCGGGCTGGCGCACGTCACGCTCACATTGCACGGCCTCTGGACCGATGACTACACGGACAATTCCCCCACCGGGTTCCTCAAAAACACTGTTAGTACCGACGGGGCAACTATCACGCACTTCGTAGATTTGGAAGGGACGTTGATCTCTGAGAATTTGGAGTTTCGATGGAACGAAGAGACTGTCCCTGAAGATATCGGACAAGGTTTAGAACGCGCGAAGGCAGACGGCGAGGAATACGAAGAATACACTGGAAATGTACGTCGGACACTCCCTATCACGGTTATATTGGCACGCTTACATGCATCTTCAGGACGGCGGTGATCTCGAGAGATGTACGTTCTATTTCGCCGGTAGGGCAACTATGATTGACGGGGACTCCTTACCACAGGGTATTATCGCGGAGCGCTGGTTATCTGGCACAGCCGGGATGACTTTAACACCCGATATACTGGCGAGGATGGTTGGGAACGGGCGTGCAAAGAACTTGCCGCCAGGGTCGCTCAAGCTACGAAGCCATCAGCTAGCGACAAGCAGCTGATTGAGATTGCGTTCCGAGAGAACGGCAGTCGCCGCCAGGATTCCCAGCAAATGGTTTACAAGATTCTAGGTGACGCAGCGTTCAAGTGGAACGACGTAAAGTTGTGGAACAGAACCGCCAAATCCAGCCAGTGTTGGCATTACGAGTCGGACATGCAGAAATGGAAGAGCATCGAGAAGTGGGGTTTTGCTGCTGTTCAGACTAAGTGCGTACTACGAGATCCTCAAACTACACCTTATCTGACGATCTGTTGGTGGGGATGTCAAGGTTCGATATCAGATTCTCGCATATGCATGACAGCAGTATTCCCAGTTTAGCCAAGTTTTTGGTCCAGTTCAACGACTGGGTTGACGCTTCCCAGCCGCTGCGAAAGGGACACACAGCCGTTTCTGTGGAACAATGTCGGGCCTGGATTCAGGCGCAGCTCCAAGGTATCCTCGACAACCTGGACAAGATGTGGCCCCGAACGCACGATTGTGACACATTCATCGAAGCCACGTTCAAACTCCGAGGACCGTCTGTACTGACTGATAGGTAAGCCGGTCGCCGTATAATGCCAACACGTGCACAGTTGACGATTTCTGCTGTAGTCTGCTTGAAAAGATCAGGTCTATCAAAGACAGCCAAGTTGTGTGTAGTTTTGCGAGGTCGATCCACAGGAGCAAAGCAGTTGCGGACGTTGAAGAAAAATCGAGGATTGCAACGTCTCTACTAGAGACGGCAATCGCCAAAACTGACTTACATGCGATCTACGCCCCGTCTGTCGGACCCCCGCTGGATCCCCAGCGGCAATACGCTCACCAATTGATCGAGTACTGCGAGCGATGCGACTGCAAAGATTTTATCCCGCCGATTGTGGACAAGCTGGCAGACACCTCGGGATTGAAGGCGGAGGAGGCGCAAGAGAAGGCGGAGAAGCTCATGAGCATGCTCGTGGCACTTTGGTCGAAGACTAGCGTGCCAGTGGTCTCCACCTATGCATCTGAGTCACTGGAAAACCTCCGCAAGACAACTGTGGACCTTATTCTCGATGCTATCAAAGCCAATCCGACGAAACCAACCAAAGAACGAATAGCTGCGTTGCTCAAGACTGGTGTCAAGAACGGAAACACCGAATGGTTGATCTCCGAGTACGTCGTTCTCATGGCCCTGCGGACATCATGCTGACGCGCTCCTAGGGTCGTACCACGTCTGAAGGCCATGCCGCTCACTGAGGCCGTTCTCCGTCCCATCTTCGAGAAATTGAGGCGCTGGGACGTCGACGTGAGCGAGGAGCAGCTTCAAACCGTGCTGAAGAGTATCCTTGCACGCGACGTCGACGCTCAGTCCGGCGACGTCAGACCTGCGGAGGATTCGGAGCATGAGGACGCTCCTGCAGCGAAGAAACGAAAGATTACGAAGAGAAAGTAGAATCTCGATTACTAGTAACCCGTCGTGTAACAACCTACCATTTTGTATCACTATATTGCACGTAACACAGTTCCGGAGACTTCTGCTTTCTCGTGAGTGGCATGACGAACACACCGAACTTTGGGGCTGGGCTGCCAGTTTTCCAAACACGGCTGGAGCCGTGAGGAGCGTAACTTATGCGCAGATGATTTGGGGACTATCGGACAACGAGGAGGCACCTTTACACGATAGCAGGATGTTCGAAGTACGGGGTAATGGCTAACGGCTCCCTCGCTTCAATTCTAAACCGACGTCGCAGCACTAGGGCTACCTAAAGATCGACGGATGAGATTTGAGGCCATCCGGACAAAGAAGAACATACCATCATTCGCATTGTTTTCTGCTGTCAATTGACGGACACTTTCGTCGACATAAACCCTAACGTGGCGGCGATTACGATGGTCCAGGTCGTAGAAACATAGCTTCCCCGCCCGTTTCATCTTTGGCATGTTGGTCGAGACTAAGTCGAGGAGGGTAGCGAACGGGGCGATGTCCGGCTTGAAGCCTCCATGGATGAAGTAGGCGATGCTTTGGTTGACATTGAAACTCGACAACTCGGGGGCCCCTTCCGTCAAGAGGTCGTCCAAAGCGGCCCATAGTGTTACTGGGATTGACGCGAGGTCGCCGACGGAGATGGTGACCTGGCGGAGTGTCCCCGTCGAGGTGATGATAGCTGTGATATCCCACGGACCGCCAGACATCATACAAGTCTTCTGCTTGAGATACAGCTGTACAGAGAAGCTGCCTTCCATTCGTTCTTTTCCAAAAGACGTATGAGTATATCTGGTTTCACTGGAGACGACGAAAGACGTAGGTACCTTCGCTAGCTTCGGTCAAGAAAAAGGAGCCGTGTCGACCACATTGATGGTCTTCGGTGTCGTTCGGATGACCGTCGCCAGAGTCGCCACCCGCGTGGACAGGAGGGTACAGCGCAGCAATCTCGGTCAATTTCTCCAGTAATGCCAGGGTAGCAGGGAGAGCATACGGAGTCCAGGCAGTGTCAAGTCCTGGCCGGCTCGGTCGACGACCAGTATGAATTACTGCTCGCAAAAACAGCCACGGGTTATCGCAGTGGTTAACCGTGACGGTTAGGTGCTTCTTGAACACGATCGGACGCGTTGGAGCAGGCGTCGTGTCGACGACTACGATATTGTCGAAATCCCAGCTGTCGGGAGACGCTCGGCCGTTGCAGGAGCGTTGCATCCAGCCATGTCGGGTGGCTTCCTGAAGGGATCGGAGCATGGCATTCAGGTCTCCGAAATGGCGGAACGTTGCATTGCGTATTCGACAGGTTGTCCACTCAGGGACGAGAAGGACGGAAGGGGGGAGGGACCGCGGCAACTGTGGAAGGATGGAACGGAGCGGAGGAGACCTTGGCTGGGTCTCGGGTGAGACTGACAGATGACCCGCGCGACCTTCGATGGAGATATCGATCTTGGATAGGTTGACCATGTACCGCGTCGAGCAAAGCACGCGGTGGACCCAAGGAGCATCGTATGCTTTTGGCTTCAAGTGAAACCTATGAACAAGTGGTGCGATAGAGTTGCCGGGATTGCATGGTTTCGTGATAAACGACAGTAGTGCGTCCGCGTCTTCGAGGGACTGGATAGCGAAGGTGCGAAATATAGCTGGACGTAGAACATGCGCCCAGTGTTGGCAGACGAGCGAGCATCTTCCGAGCTCGCGCTTATCTAGCTGCAGAATCCTCTTGGAAATGAGCGAAATCTGCCGGTCGAAGATCTCGAGGTCGTCGCCGGACAGGATATCCACGATCCTACGTATGAGCTCAGGGGGAAGGTCTGTGACAGTGGTCGGCATACTGCGACCGCAAGGCGCATGTCAGAGTAAGGTCCACGGGTAGTTGGAAGCACGAACCTTCGCAGCGTTATGGGGTGGAAGGTCGTGGGTATCAGCAGGAGGGCTGTATCTCGAAGCGGCGAGGCCTGAACTTAGTACGGGACAGCGCCGTACGTGACGTGTATTGGGCAGATGTGAGGTTCCTGACGTCTCTACGTTCAGGGTCGTCAGATGCACTCTGACAGCTCGACGATAGCACCCACCAGCCCATGTCGACCACCAAGAACATCGTACAATGGGATTCGAGGGTCGTCTATCACAGTGAGCCCGTATATCTGATACAGGGCACGGTCAAAGCGGCTCACCTTGCTTGAAGACATCCTCTGACCACCGCCGCCCCATTCCATCTCTCGTCGGAAACCTGCTGAAACATGCCACGATTGCAGCTAGGTACATCGCTATGGCTCGAGGGTCTGGCTATGTTGCAATTCGGGTCCAAAGGTGCCTTGAAGCGTATCCAAGAACGGGCTCTTGGGCAATGGCGAGCCGTCTCCGTGGTAGACAGATACACTTGTTTTGCTGAGCACGATCTGGACGCGAATTGCGCGGCGCAGAAAGCTTACCTCTCCATATTAATTAGCTGAAATCCGACTATTTGTTAAAGCGAAGCGTAGGGAGGTAAGTCTGTAGAGGTTCACGTGGCAGAGGACATGGCTGGAGGAAGGAGAATCGGCGCCCGCCACATATGGCGCCTTGATCTTCTACCCTCACCTCCGCTACCTGCTCGGTCGGTCGAGACAGTAGTGGCTATTTTCGCCGACTACGATGCGAAAGGCTAAGCATACGCAGAGCTAGCACACTTGCCAATAATCTTCCTCGGCCTTACCCCCAACATTCGGCCAGTGTGCGAATTTCGAGCTGGGAGAATCGCGACAAGGACACTCACTTTCCTCCGGCTCTCCGATAGAGAACGGCCGATATGTCGACATCCACGATCACCTCTTGAGTCTTTCGCGCTCTGAAAGCGTGGGGTTTTATGGTGCGATTCTTCGAGATTATCCCGGATGATCACTACTCGACTTGCGTTAAAGTAGCCGTCGGGCTACATATGTAGTGAGCCGTGGAAGGCCCTCCAATATAAAGCAGTGTACCTTTGACTTTTGTAAGCTGACACGATGACCTCCTGACACTTGTGATGTCACTCACCATTGGTCGCACTACAAAATCAGAAAACTCCCGCCAGATGCTGTACTATTGCTGTCGATTCACTCGTTTACAGTGTGTCGGGCCCTATGAGGGCCCGACACACTGTTTGTGAGCGGTTTGACGGCTTAGCATTTTAGCATTTGAATATGGGTCGGAAGGGCTGCTATCGTCAAGAATGACAAGGCATGCAACAGATGGAGGTCTGTGGGGTATCTTTTTTGGCAAGCATGTCGAGTGATTTTGACTTGATGTTTTTCTCGCGCAGGTCTGGCTGCTTCCGAGGCCCTAGGACGCACCGCACATTTTGCATCAGTGTCACCGAGGGAAACAATTATGTCGCCAATATACCCTTGTGACCCCACGGAAACAGACTAGTATTGCAGCCAAGTCACAACTGAACAGTACTGTGGACAATGCGCTGCTCTGCAAATCAGCGGCAGTCGTGAGCTTTTACCCTAATCTAAGAACAGAGTAGCACTCATCCGCGTTATTAAGAGTTTTTCCAGCGGTGGCATCGCCATACACTGACCGCTCTTCTCGGCATGGTCGGCGCGACGAGGAAAATTCATCTGTGGTGAAACAGCATAGTAAGTCCTACCAGAAGCACTGCTGGAGGCGACGTTGACGCTGCGATACTCGCAGAACTCGAGAGGTGTGTTGAGTGCGGCTTGATATCTCTCTGAAGGACGGCCATAACGCCTTTACCCGTTCTCTCTAAACTGTGTCGAATGAAGTTATGCGGATTAACAGTGACTGAGCGTATAAGGCTCGATATCGTTGTCCTCCGTCGAGAGAAGCACGTGAGCGCGCGGTGTTTAAATCCTTCGACCCTGGGAGAACTGGCCCAACCCAACCCACCCCCCAACCTTCAGCACCGACCACGAAGCGTCGCTCCTACATTCCCCGCAGGTTGCAGCAATGGCGCAACCGATAGACCATATTCTCATTCCAGTACCAGCTCTCCTCAGCGTCCTCGACGTAACATATCTCATCGCCTTAGCCATCGACCGACGGCATGATCTCTACGCCTTTTCCCTCACCTGTAGCACTGTCTACGCCTTGGTGCATGACCTGCTTTTGTACGACGTGGCCGTCACGGGCAAAGGTCTTCAGTCTTTCCTCCCTTGCGTGCGCCGGGACAAAGAGAAGCTGCTGAGGTGCCTCACTCTCGATCTCGCCGACGCCAGAAGGCCCTTGTTGGATGGTCTCTCGCGCGTCATAAGCGTTGCGGAAAACCTCTCGTTCGTACACATCCTCTCTTCTCCACGTCATGCCAGCAGCTCTGTGCTACACGCTCTCGAACAAAGCCCCTCCCTGAAGCAGTTGTTCATCGAAGACTGCAAGTCGTCGCTGTGGGGACTACCCAATGCTTCCTCAAGCCTACAGGTCCTCGACATACCCTGGCTTCCCTATTTCAGCAGCCCGACTATTGGCGCGTTCTCGTCAGTGCACACGCTGCGCCTCAAATACTGCACCGATTCCATCGCTGAGTGTTGGCTACGCGTGGCGTTCCCTCGCCTCGAACATCTCGCTATCGACTGCATGGCGTCGGGAATCCCCGACCTGTATCCACCGAAGAGTCGGTCGTTCAAGGACATCTTCCGGTTGACCACCCTCAAATGTGATGTGTCCGCTGCGTATGCGCTGGGCGCCGGCCATGCCCTCACCGCCACTCATCTCGCTTTTGGCGGTCTTATTCCCAAGTGGAAGGCAACGGCGATCACTCCCTTACAGCCGGAGGAGGAGCTTATCGAGCTCCTCTTTTCTTCCGGCCATATTCAGCCTCAGACACTCGAGCTTGGCTGCTGGGCCTTTGTTGAAAATGTTCGACGCTTGATGCGGGTCCTGCGACCTTTTAGACGCTCTCTGCGGTGCCTCAAGATTCACTTTTGCATTTGCGACCACGAATCGAACCGATGTTGCATTGTGAGTATCCGTCCTCTTTGTCATCACAGAATTCAATGCTCATTATTCCCAACCACTTCATCCGTAGGATGAGTTGCGTGGCTTAATCGCCGAGCACATGGATTCCCTGCTTGAGCTGCACCTGTCGTTCTTCACGTCCGTGTGGTCTGCGGGCCAGCCTCTTGAGGAGCAACCATTCTATCATCCAGAACCTGGGGAGTTCGCATCTGCCACGTTTGGCAAGCTGGACCTTCCTCGGACTGCGCACAAGTTTTTCACTCGTATCCCTACCCTTGGATCTTTTTCAGTCAAAATATTCAACAGTGACACTGTCAACTTCCAGCGAGATGCTGTTTTTTGACCGCTTTGCTTCGCGTTTACCTTCTGTACTATAATCTGTTGTTACTCCGACACCTGTTTCCTACTCGTTTAGACTCGGCCTGTATACGACAATGAGGATCAGCCTAGCAGGAAGTCATCATACATATCCAGCATGAGCGAGAAGGTTGACGACATGATTAACAGAGTGAAGCAACTATCTGCATCTTCTCTAGGCACGACAATGAATTGTAGTACGCAGATCGTTGAATTCAAATTATACATTTACAAATCCACACTACCGTCACGCCACTCCAATATTCCCCGGCGAAGCAAATGCCTGAACATTCACTGCGCCTATCGGCCTCAACTGCCGCGATTTCTCGACCATGCGGAGCTTGTGGTCTACCATGATGCACGAGAGGACAACTAGGTCCAAGATTCTTTCTCCTTCTTCCCGCACCGAAATAGAGGGAAGTGACCGGTGGGTGCGCCCGTTGGCGGTGCGCTCATATGAGCGGTCGCACCACGCAACAGGCTCATCTTCAGAGTCAACAAACATCTGCGAGGATAGCTTTAGTCATTATGGACGAGAGGCAAAGCATTCGTACTAACCCCGATCTGGTTGAGCCCGCTGAGTTTCCAAGTATAAAGTTGCCCGGCGATAGTCACGGTTGCAAGCCTACACAGGTGTATCAGCAGGTGAGGCCGGTAAAAGACACAGCACGACTTACAATAGTTGAGACGTTGTTGAGACGAGCCATTTACTCAACCTCGTTCTCTGACCGTCGAGGACAAGGGTGTCTGGCAAGAGGCTTCGACGATTGATAACGCCAACCACAACCACGGCACCATCCTCATCCATGCGCGACACGGTAGTCGACGTCGCGTATTTGTCAGACAGGACGAGATAGGATGGACCGCCGCATTCCGCGGCGCGAAGCGTCGTGTTGTGGGCGGAGTCGACGTCGAATCGTAACACCGTGCTGGCGCTAAGTCGCTGCGATTGCGCCTTGGAGTGGCGGGACGAAAAATCGACGAGTGTGACTTGAGAATCCATCTGTGAGACCAAGATTGTGGAGGTGGGCTGGGTGAGGGGGTACAAGCGAAAAACCTGCCCTCACTCTGCCAGTATTTATATTCGAGTGGGCACTGTGAGCGCAGAGTTAAGGTACCGAAAGGTGGTACTTCGAGTCAGACACTGCCGTGCCGCAAGACCGCGCGCCCTGCACGCCGAAGAATGCGTCACTCCCTAGTGGTATCTTAATCAGCACGCGAACTAGTACTTGAACTTTACGTCGAACATGAGCGTTCTAGGCTCTATTAATAGGATCTCGAATGCATCCAGAAATACGACAAAAGCGTCAGAGTTGATAAATCAAGTCGACGATTGGTATACGTACCGTGTTGACATATTTCGGGGATGAGCCATATCGCAACGAGGAGGTCCTATCTCTCACGTCGCGTCCGAGACGGCGGCGCGGCTATTGCCGAGTGGCAGTCGCGTCGTCTCGAAATAGAAATCACCAACTTCTGACCGTTCAAACAGGATCGCACTCGAGGCATCTTCCACCAGGCAAGCAGAACGCTTAGCAAAAAATCGCCCTAGACCATATCCATCCACGACGGACTGCGCTCTTATGGCGCCACGTCGCGCAGCAGACCTGAAGTCCTTCGCAGATGTCGCGCTTATGCAACAGTTGGAGAACCTCGATGAGGATGAGAGGGCTATCGAACAGTCATCAGGTACATTGTCGCTCTCTAACGTACTATCGTTTGATTTCTTACAGTGTTGGATGCAGAACTTGATGATGAATACTTGGAGCGCCTCCGATTCTTTTTTGACGACTCCCTGATTCTAGCTGCCATCGACCTGGTGGACCATGATAGCGGTGAGCGTCACTCTCTTTATACTCGAGTGTGTGACCTGCGGCTCCTTCACCGATGGGCTATGGTTCGCGCGCGCCAGTGGGCAGTTGACGGATGCTGAGGGATTCGTCCAGTGATCGAGTTCTCCACGCCGTGGAATCGCGAGCAATATCAAGTCCTAGGGTCCACATCGTCCTATAAAGTGTTCCCAGGACACAACCACAGCATGCACAAGGTTCCTCCGTACTGTAGCTGCCCAGCCTACGCCTACTCAGTACTCATCTCAAAGTCTCAGAGCATGGTGCGCGGCTTATTTGTGCTCTTCAGATTCGTTTATATGGATTTTGTCAACAGTGTAAGCACATACTTGCCGTCCGTTTGGCCAAACGACTATCGAAGTGCATCGAGCGACCGGTAAATGCGGACGACCTCGCAGGGATCATGGTTCTCAAGCTTTCTTGAATGATGCCATTCCTATCGCTATAATTCCTCTCCTAAGCAAGTATAGACACATAGATTGACTAGCCCACAATCTTAAAGAGAGTCAAATGCGAACGGTCAAGGGCCGATACTAAAATGCAGCGGGCTGTACCCGGAGGATCTTCGGATAATATGATCGCCGCTGTTGCGATCGACCGGTTGCCCTATTTGGGAGATAATAACTTCTCCTCCTCAGCCACCGCCATAACACTCTGCTCTGCAGTGCTGCGACATTAGACCACTGAGCATCGATCTTAGCCTTTGATTCGGCGAAAATTATGCTTGGTCGTCCAGTTTTTCCCGCCTCAGACTCGCTACCGCGGGGGTCGTCGCTCGCACCGTCATTCACGTCTACCCCCATCCAGGCGGCCCCTTATGCTAACTACACCGAGAACCTACGAAGGGCCCATACTAGGATTGCCTCTCTTCCCGAGGTGCTATGTCCACGGTCTCGTTCCCCATCACCGGCCACAAGAGCAGCGCGGAAGACGCTAACAGCTGCGGTCGTTCAGGCAGGCCACAACCCAGCCAGCACTAAGTGGGGACAGGTCAGTCGGTCGGTGGCGATGGCATCGACAAGCAGGAGATACTGTGGCGCGGGAAACGGCGTGAGGGTTGGGGAGAAGAAGAAGGTGGATGTCGGCAGCTATCAGTGGGTACTACCAAGCACCGAGGAGGAGTGGAAGGAGTGCGAGAAGAAGTGGGAACGGCGGCTGCTCGGTGGTCCTTCTGCGGAGGGGAGAACGTCGAAGTTCTGGTCGAACGACCCACGCGACGCGACGGGAGCATCGAGAACAGACCTCATCCGGGACAAAGTCAAGGCATGGCAAGCCAAGGTCGTACCCGCTCGAACTCCAGAGACACAAACCACGGCGATCGTGAGCGAAACGGAGACGCAACGGTCTATAAAGGGCAAGGGGAAGGAGACCGAGACGAAGAGACAGTCGCCGCTCAACTTCCCTGTCGCAAAACGGACTGCCGTTGTTGCAACGCCAGCGAAAGGGAACCCCACCAAAGGCCTGGTGCCGCCAATGCATCCATCGTCGAACAACCCGCCGAATCAAGAACTGGCCGCAAACGCGGTGCCGTTCACCGAACGTGACGCGCCGCGCATCACAGACTTGTCGGAAATGGTGAGTGCCTCGGCAATGCTGCGCAAGAACTCAACTGAACGTTCATGTCTCAGGAATTTTTACCACCGTCGTTTCCAACCCAGCTGAAAACATCCACGCCGCCTGTCGCCCCAGGGATGAGACCACGGAAGAAACCCTCACCCATACCCGTCTGCGCGTCTTCGCCGTCGTCGTCGCCACAGCTTCCCAACGTACCTTTCAGCCGGCCGCCCATCGCGTCATCTAGTCTTTCACCAGTCCATTCTGCGCGTTTGCGCCCGACGAAGCGCCCGCGCATCAGCTCGCCGCCGCCGCCACCAGAGGCCACCGCAAGTCCTTCAAACGGACATGTTCTCAACGTGTCCGGTCCTTCACCAAATCATACTGCACGTTTACGCTTGACGAAGCGCCAGCGCTCCAATTCGCCACGACAGGAGGCCACTGTGGGCTCTCCGAACGGACCTGTCCTCAAGAAAGCCCGGACAAGCCCCGCTGCCCCTGGGCCATCTTCGAGTGCCCCGCCACCTCCTTCCACCCCTCCACCCTTCACGCCACCCGTGACGCCTACGCGGCAAACATCAGCGGGCAAAGGGCTAGGGAATGCGAGAGGCGTACCAATGGCGACGATCCCCAACCGCCCGCTCCCTACGCTGACAGATCTGCTCGCGTCGTCGCGTCGGTCGAAACCGAGGCCACGGCCGCCATCTCGCAAGCCCAAGACACCCGCGCCGGAACAGCGAGGGCCACATGAGCCACCCAGCGTCCTCGACCCCGTGGCAATGGACGTCCTACCTGTGCTTGCGGAAACGAACGAAGTGCGCGATGTGTCACCTGCTCCCACCGTCGCCAGCAGAGCTCGCACCTTGTTTTCATCTCCGGCTTCAGGATCGTCCGGCTCTCCTCAGTCCGTGCGAGGCCGCCCGAGGTCGCCGGTGTCGCCGCTATTTTCGCAGCAGGGCGGGTTTGTGCCACCGCTGACGTCGACTCAGTTTGCTGGGGGGCCTGGTCAGGGCACAGGGCTATCGCGGGGCGGGAGTGGCGTGTTCGGGATGGGATACAGCTCGCAGTTCGACGTGGAAGGCCAGGTGGGGATGGTTAGCGAAATACTTGACCGGGACGTCGATTTCGACGGCTGGTTACGGGATATTCCAGAGGTGGAGACTGAAGGATAGCTTTAGCATTGCCGAGTGATCGGATTCGATGAATTTACGCGTATGTCTGTCTTGTATATGGTGGTCCTGACGATGCAACGATGCTCCGTCGGTGTTCTGTGTATCAATACGACCAGCATCATGCTGATGGCTGCATCCTATGCTCGGGACGATACACATCAGTACGTTTGTTTCATTGATAAATGGCTGCTCTGACACGAACTTGTCACAATAGTGGACACGTAAATAACATGTGTCTCCGCAAGACGCTATTCCGCCACCTAGAATGGCGGATCCACACTGCCCGCTGACATCCGCGTTTCCAAGACCCTTAGCGGTCAACACACGGACATGTTCCGTACAGGTGAAGCAAGGTTGTTCCCTGAACTGCTCATTCAAGACGAAATACGCCACCTTCATCATTCCAAAAGGTTTGACGAATCGATTTGACGTGGAACAGGTACCAGGAGTCTAGGACGATCAACTGGCGCCCGTCTAAGTATTATTTGGTAGACGACGCCCTGGGTGCGGGAAAAATCGTCTCCGGTATACTGCGGTCCAATATGTCTAAACGTCATTATCTACATCTGTCCAAGGGCTGACTGTTCCATTCGTTGAAGTGCGCTACAGTTTCGACCGGGAAGAGTACAACTTTCATTCGTCTTCTGTCAAACATACAACGCGGCTCCGGACTTCGTTCGTGCAGTTTACGCCGTGGACGGGATAGTCAGCCTCCGTGAGAGCTGTCATACCTTCTACTCACACGCAAGGATAACACAAACTACTTCGCAGCCACATCTGGATTTCTGCCCATCCAGCCACGAACTGATTTATTACCGTCCATACCTTGTAACCGTACTCGCTTTGCAAGCACCCCGGCTCGGTGTGCTACCTCGCTGACGAATACTCCGTGAGTGTTACAAACGCGTTTTAAGCTTCAAACAGTGGTCATGTCGAAAATATTTTCTCGTTTCAGAACTAACGGCCAAGTGAGCCGTGATCAAATTTCCGCTCCAGCATGCAGGGTTTCAAAATCATGTTCACGACATGTACTGTTGAAAGAATTCCAGGGATAGAAATGGGCCAGATCATACGTGGCGCCGATGAACGATTTCCAGGTAATCTACGAAGCCAACAAGGTTGTGATACGTGGGAACATCATACCAGAGCGCATCTCTATAGATGACGGCGCGAAGAACTTGAAGAGCTAAGAAGCGGAAGATGAAGCTTTGAGTGATTACGCACACGCGGCGTCGTGCTCCGCGGCCTTTCTCGAAAGGCGGGAAGGCCAAGGCTCCGAAGCCGCATAGGGTGCCGATGCATTACGCAAACGCGACGCGCTTCCGCTTCGCGGGCGCACTGGCGGGCAGCTTCTGCTGCGTAGAATGTTGGGCGGGAGCAGTGGGGCCGGCCGCCAGTGGTTTGCGTGCGGCCTTCCGAGCCTTGAGTTTGTCTTTTTTTGCCCGCAGATTCTGTGCCTTGACCGCAGCTTTTGCTTGTTTCTAAATATGAGCGCACGCCGTCAGGCGGTGAATGCAAACTCGTGGCGCGGCGGACGTGCGTACAAGCTTGTCCTTGGAGGATGGACGGCTCCGGGATTCATTCCGAGCGGCGGGCTGTGGCGGCGGTGTCGGCGCAGTGAGTGCTTGGTAAACACGAGGTGGGTAACACCGTACCTGTGCATGAGCGTGGTTCTTTTCGGCCTTTTCTCTTGCCTTGCTCTCTTGCACGTCTACTATAGCCGACGCTAACTGCAGGGCAGAATCCTGCGGAAATGATGAGCTCCGCTCGCGCCGAGAATAATACTTCAACTCATGCCTTTTGATCTATGTATCGTTTGGTCTGCTTCCCCATTCCTTTCTTTACTGAATCTGACGGTGCTTTGGCCCTGAGTTTAGCCATGATTTACATGGGTAAGGGTGTAGATCAAGAGAAGAATGTTGAAACGGGCGCCTTGTTCAAAATTGATCTACAATCCAAATACGCACAAACAAACACCGCTCGTTGCTCCTCGACTACCACAGCCTCGCGTGAGTCAAGTCTCGTGGCACCAAACTGTCATGACAATATTGCTTGGTGTTGATGCCGGTCGGCGTTCCAATGCACACTATTGTTGTATCGCGCATCTCTCACATGCCGCGCCTTCTTGCGTAGCTCGTCTCACTCTCACCTCGGGGATTCAGGTCCTTTGTATACCCGGCCATGCCAGATCATATCTCGGCCACCTGGAAACATTGTAACTTTAGCATCTACGTTACGGATCTGTGCGTCCGCTCTTGTTCAGTCATCCAGTGCCTTGTGTCCCCGGGGGGTTGGCGTCGCCCGTGGACTGTCCCGCTGATTTCGAATATCGCTGGCGACAAGTGCCGGAGGCACGAGCTCCATTTGGTGTAACACCATTACGATATAGTAGCTCATATGGCACCGTGCTGCGCGTCTACTCCCGCTTCGCTGGCCCGACAAAGGCAGATGGGGTGGCGGCTCGCACTTTTTCTCCTCCGACCCTTCAAGATTCAACCACCTGCATTCTCCCATGCGCGGCTTCTGCCCAGTTCCACCTCCGAACAGCTCGGTGAGCTTCAGTTGAGCTCGCTTTCATGGCCTTTTGACTGCGGGCGCGCTTTCTACCGTCCCGTGCAGGTATATTAAAGCACCGTGGACGGTCTGTTATGGCAAACCACAACACACCAGCCACCACACTGGTATCCCCTCGCTCAAACAACCTACACGACATGTGTTGCTTCAGACAGTACGTTGAGACTGTAGGCCCAGATTATCATTTTCAACTCTATCTTTCAGAGTTTGCTATATCTACACTGTATGCGGTCACGCGTTCACTATGGTGCGTGATCCGCGACTGTCTATCTTATTGTCCTCACCACTTTTCTATTACAGCCCGACCAGACGGTGAGTTGTCAAAATCTCGGCTTGACGTGTCCCCGAACCAGGCTCACGGTGCCGCCAGATTCCCTGCGACAACCCACGTTGCAAGTTCAGTCCCCAGCATCCCGCAGGGTGTGCGGGTGTAAGCTGCAAAAAGTCTTGCTGGCAGTAGTGAGTTCCTTTCCCGTTTGCCTTTTCGCCATCAACTAAGCGAATCCGCGCCGAACGCAGTCGGCAACCGCCACAGCAATACTGTGAGTTTCCCGCCGGCCCCGCTGCGCCCGCTCGTGCACTGACGGTGTTGATCAACAGCTCCGCAGATGCCTGAACTCTGCCCCGGATGCGCGAGACGTTGATGCGCCTTGAAGTGGCCTCCACGTACCCTCGCTGTGTACGTGCTGTGTGTGCACACCTATCGTTATTCCTTTGTATCACATTAGAGTATACTACCCTGTGTACACGATTGCTTTCGTGCGGTATCACTAGAGTCCTCCTCTGAACTAAAAGTGGCAACAGGAATTGTGAGCGATTAAACCAAAACGACGAGCGCGAGAGAGAAGTATGTGATATGTACAGTATTAATATGAGAGAGGTACACATACAGAGCCTATGCTGTTAATCGGGTAGGTCTTGGTATCGTGAGTTGTCATGATATCATGGAGATCGCCAAGGTCCATAACGTGCAAGCACATTGCGCATTACACCGCCATGCTATGTCGTCGGAGTTCTTCTCCCGCGACGCGCCGTGTGGCGCCAGTATGCACGCTTCGCCGTCTACCCTCGCTGTTGACCCACTCGCTGCCAGCCGCAGCTTTGAGCCCTGGACCGAACTCTGCATCTGCCTGTGTGCCATCGCTTTCCTCATTGTCGTCAACGGGGATGTGCACCCGTGACTTCTTCCGCTTGACACCGGCAACCTGCGGTGGCGGTTGAGCAGTGCCTGACTCTGTCGACGAACCAGAAGTGGTGGCGGCACCACTGGCAGTTGCGTCAACAGACTTGCGCGGCTCGGAGGCGGAGCTGGAGCGTTTGGACGTCGAAGCAGACGGGGCGGGATCAGGTTTCCGCATTTTCCTGTGCGCAATATGTCAATCTAGGCATGTGCGAGATGTTTAATTACCAGCTTACGTGTTTAGCTTCGGTTCGGCGTAATTGATGCTCTTGCGAACTCGCCGCTCACGTCCTGCAGCTGACGATTCGGGTTCTGATGCAGGGCCCTGTGGCAGCGGACTGGAGCTGCGGGGAGTAGGCAACTGAGAATCCTGTCTAGAAGCCGATGTCGTAAGGAATGTTCGTGGCGTGTATATACCAGTAGATGTAGATGGGCGTGAGGCTTCTTCGACTGGAGTACGTTGCCGATCACGTTCTGTGTGTGATCAGAAGACTGTGTTCGGTAGATTCAGAAATCGACTTACCATGAGGTGTATCAAGAGTTGCGAGTGACGGCCGAGGAGGGGGTGAATTCGTCACATCCTTGAGCTTTGGTTTCTTCCCCTCATACGAGCTAGGCCCTTCCTCTGGATCCCTCCCCCTCCTCTTCGACCGCTCTCCGCGCCCATCCTCATCCCCGGTATCTCGTTCGGTCCCCCTGTCTGATTCACTTTCCCTCTCCTTATTCTTCCGTTTCCTACTATCCCGTCTCGTCACGCTTAAAGCTATAAGGTCATCCTCCTCCTCCTCCTCTTCCTCGCCCCTCCCCTGCACCGTAATCAGCATGTCGTCTTCATCATCCATTGCCGCGTCTCTGCGCAACGGTGATCCGAACGCGGGGCTAGGTGGGCGTGGGGGAATTATCTCCGTTGTATAGCCCTTGGGAGTAAGTGTCGTAATGGACATGCTGGTGGTCAGCAGTCCACTTTGCCGCCTCGTGGGTTTGCGCTTCCCCGACTTGCCTAAGCGGTCGTCGAAGCTTGGGAGGGGCGCCTGCTCTACAGCCGAGCTCTGCACGGGTAGCCGCGAGCTCAAAGGCCGTGGCTTGGACTTGCGTCGTGGAGGTGTTGGACTAGGAGGCAGATCATCTGCTTCGGACTGATCTTCCTCCTCGTCTTCGAATATGCCAGGGATGCCGGGGGGTCTCGCGATACGTCCAGCAGGCGGCGTGACGTTTGGGTCTACTATCGGCCGTTTGGCGCGTGGTAGGGGTGCAGGTGGGGGCGACTCTGGGGTGGAAGATCGGTGTGGGACGTGGAAGGATTTGCGTATGTGACCGAGTTGCTTCATGAGGGTATGAGTCTGTGGCAGTGGTCAGTCGGGTGAGACCGTAGATACTGCACAACTACGCACCGCTGTCTCTGCGTCCGCCAAAATCTTTCTCGACTTCTCCCGCTCTTTCTTTAACTGCGAAGCAAGCGCAATCTCTGAAGCGCGCAGCCGGAGGTTCTCAACATAGAGCGTCGATATCTGCGCGTTCAATTCTTCTATGCGGACGCTGAGGGTCGAATTCAACCTGTGGACGAATTAAACATGTTTTCAGAGGAGAAAACGCGTCGACTTACTTTGTAATGTGCTTGTTGGCGAGGAGAAACTTCTTCTTGACTAGCGGGTGTTCGTGGGTAGATCGAACAGAAGGACTACAAACTCACAGTTTTCGAACTCGAGGAGCGTGTCGTTTTGGCGGGTGTCGACGGGTATTCGTGACTGTCTTCTGCTCATGGTGGCCAGCGGCCTCGAGTCGGCGCGCTCGTCGTCGTCGACGTTGAGGTCGTCCTGACCGAATAAGGCAATTGTTCGATTTGGCAGGGCCACCGGAAGATGCCGACTGCGGCAAACGCCGGATGAACCGAGACATGAGAAATCTGCGCAGGAAAGTGGATGTCGGGGTGATTCACGAGCAAGTTATCCTCTCGACGCAAGCTTTATGGAGGGGAACTGAGTGTAGCAAATTCCGTCGACTCCCATCATAATTAATGTGCGATATTGCCGGATTAGGCAATCAATAACAAATAGCCTAAATATCAATACGGCACACTGCACATTGAACGGTATCTTTCGCAGAAAAATACACAAATTATACCATGTTTTTGCGGCCTATTTATTGAGATTTCCCCGAAAAAAAGTGGTAAAAATAGTGCTATACTTACTGCGTTTTTTCAATATAATTACAGCATTATTTCCGTGGTCACCCCCAGGCCCGTCCGCGTTGGGCGGCGAATCGAGCATTCCCGAGCGCCCCGGGCACCATTCATCCGCAATAAACATACACGATCGCGAGCTATTGACAGGGCGGAACCCTATGTAAAGCATACGATGAGGCTGCGTGTTAGGTACACTACCGCCTGCTAATTGCCAACCGCAGTCCCGGCAGGAGTCTACTCACACCGCAACAGGCCCCTGGGTCTATGCTAGGAGTTGCATCCAGGCATAGTTACCCAGGGCAGACAATATAAGATGTTGCAACTCCGTTGGTCTATTATAGGATCTGCGAGTAAGTAACCGGGTTTTATAGAAGGGGGTTCTTACGACACGCGAGTTTGGAAAAGTCCGAGAAAAGCTACCATTTTAGGCAATCGTCCCAGCACCGTTTCGATACGAGCAACGCGTGAACGGGAACATGAGGAGCATGTTGAGAATTATTTGGGGCACTTATTGCAGGGATTAATATATCTTAATTGTATCCTGATTTTTCAGAGCGACCATCAATATTCCCTCACCGTGAGTATGACATGTCGTTCTTCCGATTGCGGGTGCACATTTTGTTGCCCTCAAATTCAAATTTAATCAATATCATATAGAACTTATCTTAGTGCTATTAAAATATAATCATCATTTTACCTGCCTGCATTGCGCGGCTGGGTGACTCTAGTCTACTACTAAATAAGGCAGGTATGAGGAGGGGGTCAATAGCCTTTTTTGGGCATGGCCCCCAGCAGGGCGAATCGTCCAGCCGCACAACGCGGGGAGGTAAAATCGCAATTATATTTGTGTATGGTTAAAATGAGTAGCGCATTATATTTTTTGAATTAAAGCGCAAGAGTAACGACGTTTATGCCATTAGTCGGAAGAAACACCTGTCACATCCTCTGAAGCCCGTGGCACTGCGGCGATTGGACAATATAACCGGAGGAATTATGGTGGAGATACCGTGGTAAATGAAACAATATGTACAGTAGGGTTTCGTGCGGTTATACAATAAATATCAATATATGCTCTATTCCGAATCGGACCAGATAACTCCCTTCCGTTATACTCTAATAAAATATAACACATTACTGGCGGAAATATTCAATGTTATTTCAGGCATATAGCACCGGGGATTATTTTGAACTCACCATAAAACACCAGGAATTACTTTGAACAAGCGTAATTCCAAAATAATCCCTGGTAAATAACATTGAATATTTCCGCCAGTAATGTGTTATATTTTATTAGAGTATAACGGAAGGGAGTTATTTGGTCCGATTCGGAATAGAGCATATATTGATATTTATTGTATAACCGCACGAAACCCTACTGTACATATTGTTTCATTTACCACGGTATCTCCACCATAATTCCTCCGGTTATATTGTCCAATCACCGCAGTGTGGTGAGGGAATGGTCGCTCTAGAAATCGGGCTAAAATCAAAATATATTTCTCCTCATCATGAATTCCCCAGTTCAGCTGCAGCTAAGTCCAATATGTCCCCCATTTTCTCGTTCACGCATTGCTCGTATCGAAACAGTGCTCGGACGGCTGCCTAAAATGGCAGCTTTTCTCGGATCTTTCCGAACTCGCGTTTCGTAGCGACCCCCTTCTATCAAACCCGCTTATTTACTAGCAGACCTTATATTAGACGAACGGAGTTACAACGTCTTTTAAGGTCTGCCCTGGGGAGACTAGGGTGACTCGCCCCGCCGAAAGCCATCCGCTCAAAAGGTTATTGATCTCCTACCTTATTTAGTAACAGGCCAAATATGGCCAAACAAGCGACGGGGACGCGCCATGGTGGCTCACCCAACGTAACCCACAACGACCACCATCCCCCTTCGTCGAGCAAGCCGACTTCGCCGACGACGACATCTCCTTTTTGCATCGTGCGGCCCTCCGTAAAACGCAGTTCTCGAAATCATGACTAACGTGTCCTCAGGGTCAAAGCGTCCATGGGATGGAAGTAACGAGAAAGAGGTGCATAAACGGCCGCGGGAGGACTGGAGGGAGGTCCATCTACGCTCGCCAAGATCTCCGAGGGACTCCCCACATGGTGATAGGCGGATCGGCGGCGACCGACGACGAGGGGAATACCGTCCTCGCAGCAGAGACCACGACCGTAGACGTTCAAACGACTCCGGGAGGGATCGTGATCGACGAGACGACCGTAACAGGGACCGAGACCGGAGAGATCCTCATCTCCGTCGGGAGGATTCTCGTACTCGACAAGGAGGGACTTCATCTCCTCACACACCCCTTCGCTATGGCTCAGCGCAGCCGAACGGTCACACAGGTCCTCCGAAAAGCCCACATATAGATTCGGAAAAGGAAGAAGGCGAGTGAGTATCGCGCAGTCAGAGTTTCTTGTGTGTTTCGGGGCTCACACGGATTTATCTAGAATTTCGCCTCGGCACAGTCCTCAGCCAGGACCAGCGTACAACGATAGCAGAGCTGTGCAACCTACGCCTTCGATTCAGCCTCCTCCACAGCCAGAATCTCAACTGGAACTAGAATTGACGTTATCACCGCCACCACAAGAGACGCTCGAAGCGCGGCGGGCAAGGCGTAAGGCCATTGAGGCCAAGTATGCCGCACAAGCAAAGCTTGACGTTGCTAACCTCGATACATCTTCCACCGAGCCGGTCAGCGCCGCAGACACTCCTCCTATCTCTAGCATTGCACAAAGTGAGTAGGCCAGCGTTCCAGAGATCGTTTACTGATGATGGCTGCCAGGCTCTCGAGCTTCATTGACAGCCTCTCCTGAGCCTGAAGCTGAGCTCGGTCTATTCGAGCTCGAGAAGGGACAAAACGAAGAAGAAGTGCAGCTGGAGGCACAAGCGCACCACGTGAACGCAGGGCAACTAAACGCGGCCGACTACGATCCTGACTTTGACCGACGTACAAGCGAAAAAACCCTTCTCAACGGCGGTGCGAAGATTGGCGAGGAGGACGAAATAGAGCTGATCGAGGAGGAAGAGGAGGAGGAAGAAGATGTTGACGACATGTTCGCTATCGCTACTACGGAAAAGAAGACGAAGAAGGTCAAGAAGGTCAAGAAGGTCGCGGTACGTCTCACCTCAACTTTCAACGAAATCTATTTACTGATTGCGGGAACAGAAGCCCGCAGCTCCCGCTCTTGTTTCGACTGCTCTGGACAACACCGTCGACAAGGATGGCTACTACAACATCATCCTCGGTGAGCAGATAGATGAAGGTCGTTATCAAGTATTCTCGCTTGTAGGCGGGGGCACGTACGCCCGTGTCGTCAAAGCGCGTGTACTCCAGGGTGATGCCGCCGATATCGGGAAGGAAGTCGCCATCAAGATTATCAGGATACAAGAACTAATGTGCGCACTCCTTCCATTGTTTCGTCCTCAAGATTAATGACATCACCACAGGTATCGTTCCGGGCTTAAGGAGGTGCAGACCCTTAATAGGCTTCGAGAGACGGATCCGGAAAACCGCAAACACATCATTCGGCTTGAACGAACATTCGAACATCGCGGGCATCTTTGTTTAGTTTTCGAATCCATGAGGTATGCCCCGCCATTACCCCCTACCAAGCGTTATTGAACTGGCCCTGTCAGTATGAATCTCCGAGACGTCATCAAGCGCTACGGCAAAGACGTCGGACTCAATATTCGCGCAGTGAGGGCGTATGCGCAGCAGTTATTTACCGCATTGAACCATCTCAAGAAATGCAACATCATTCACGCTGATATAAAACCTGACAATATCGTGGTATGTAGTGATAACCTAATGTTTACTCTTCGCGCCCTCATGTCTGTCTAGGTCAATGAAGCCAAGAGCATTCTGAAGATCTGTGATCTGGGCTCTGCGAAAGAAGCCCCGATCCCAGCCACAGAGATTGCCCCTTCGCTTGTCAGTCGCTACTATCGCGCCCCCGAGATCAGTAAGTGTACTCATGACGAAACACCGATTCATTTAACATATCGATCAACAGTGCTCGGAGTTCCATTCGATGGCGCCATCGATATGTGGGCAGCAGGCTGTACCTTGTATGAACTGTACACAGGCAAGATTCTATTCAACGGCCGCAACAATAACGACATGCTTCGTTTGATCATGTTATTGAAGGGTCGCTTCAACGCTAAGATCAGGAGCAAGGCGCGGTTCTGGGACACTTATTTCAATGAGGCTGGCTTTCTGAAGGTTGTTGACTCCGCGGTACGTTCTAGTCGCATGCGCGCAAGCTCGGAATGCTAATGGAACTGGAATCGCAGGGCGCTGAGAAAGCTGTGCACATCGATGCGGATACCAAGAACGACGTTCGCTCCCGAATCATGCCTCCGGCTTCGGAAAGACTGAAGAGCGAAGAGCTCCGGCTCTTGACGTCGTTCGTCGATCTCCTGGACAAGTGCTTCACCCTCGACCCTGCGAGGCGCCTGACTCCTCACCAGGCACTAAGCCACCCGTTTATCCGCCCATGATCCCACAATCAATATACTAGAAGACCGTGGTAATGCTCCCGGACATGTGTCCGTCAATGTACTGTACTCACCTTGCAATCATAACGCCATTGTGCCATACTTTCCCGTTCCTGTCCAGTGACCATCCCTCGTGCCCATGCCCATGAGATCGAGCTTGCCCTTTTTTCCCGTGGGCCCGCTCAAGCCGTTATCAGGCCATTGGCGTACGTCAAACTATAAGTAGCCTTACTCCGTGCGGCAGCGCGTTATTCCCAGCGCGAACTTCGCACTACTGGCACTAACAGTCACACGCAGGTTTAGGGAATGTCGACCAAGGCTCTTCCATCGTTCGAGGAACTCCCCAACTTTCACGAGTACACTGGATGCGCGTGGGGCGTGTGGGGCTCTGATGACGAACTCGGCACTGTCAACTTGTTGAATGAGGAGGTCGTGAAGGAAGCTGCTAAGGAGATTAAGTAAGTGAAGAGCTAGACTTTTCACATTGTGCACTAGTTTGCTGACCGCGTCTTCGTACAGGCTGGGCAAGATGGTTTGCCTTAACTTGTGAGTTCGCCTGTTTGTTGAGACGAAACTCCAACGAAGAAAGGGCCATTCTGTAGTCCTGTCAATTTCCCAGGCAAAGTATGATTCACGCTTGCTGCGGACGACTTGCCCAAATTGACTTTGAATATAGCCTTGCTTCGGGCGTCAGCCCCCCGTTCACGCACAATGGATGAAGAGCGAGGCTACGAACGACGACTCGATTACAATCGTGAACTACCACATTCATCGTCCTGTCAAATACACCGAACTGACGGGTCTGCTAGAACACACAATCGGGAACGCAGTGGGACGGCCTCAGACACTTCGGTATCTTCGGCGGGCACAATGTCTTCTACAATAAGTACGTCCTCCGGCTGAGTACTCGCCTATACTTGTATTTACCACATCTTCCAGCACCCCATCCAGCTCGCTCAGCCGCGGGCACTTCTTCATAAGCGACCCAGAGCACCTCGAGGAAAATAAGCACAAGATTAAACTCGGGATACACAGTACGCCCCCTGATCCTTCCTGATTTGACTGGCCCCAACGTTCTTTGATAGATTGGGCGCAACACGGAATTTGTGGCCGAGGCGTCCTCCTCGACATGGTCAACTTCTATACGGATGGCGGAAAGAAGCCCTTACCGTATGACCCGTGGACGACCCACGCAGTCCCAGTAGAGGACCTAGAAGCGTGCGCGAAGAAGCAGGGCATCACCTTCCGGACTGGAGACATTCTCATTCTGAGGGTCGGGTTCATGCAGCGCTGGTGGGCGGCTACGCGTGCAGAGCGCGAGGCTCTCAGCGGGAAGCCGGAAACCTTGTAAGTCGATTTCGCCAATGGAAAATGCACGGCAGGATACTGACGAGCTGAAACAGTGCTGGGATCGAGCAGTCGGAAGACATGAAGAAGTTCCTTTGGTGAGTATGGAACGGGAGGTTACTCATGGCTCGTTCTGACGTGACGATAGGAACAATCACTTTGCAGCCGTCGCTTCTGACCAGCCGGCTCTAGAGGTGGGCTGGGAACATTTCCCTCGGAGGTTTGAAGAATAGCTCATAATAGTATTCTAGCGTTGGCCTAGGCCGGAGGGAACTCCGCACTTGCATCAGGTAGGCACTAGTGACACCCTCACCTTTTCCCGGCTTACTGACTATACTTGCTGTAGACGCTTCTAGGGTGAGTCACCGTCGTCTGTAACGACTTGCCCTGCTCAACTAGCCAATTCGCCAGCCTGTGGGGAATGCCGATTGGTGGGTTCACACTTATCGGGTAACACCTTGATGATTGATTGCCTGGCGTAGGTGAGTTCTTTGAACTCGAGGGCCTGGCGAAGGCATGCGCAGAGGCCGGAAGGTATACGTTCTTCTTTTCGTCGTGGCCTCTCAACGTGTAAGTCCTAGTATTTCTTCCCTCTCATGATTTAGACTCACACCTGCGACGCAGTCTAGGAGGGGTGGCGAGCCCACCAAATGCTGCGGTAACGACATTTTGATGGTGTGTAGACGTTTACTCACGAAGCTCCTGGCAGGCATACTTGTGAGGTGCAACTATCACAGCAATGTACTTGTAACATCAAGAAATACGTGAATATGAGAACGCCGTAAAAATAACCGTGCCGGGTTGTTCCTCTGCAAGTCCGAGTCGCGTTAGGCCGAGCGTGAAGCACCGTTCGTGAGATTGGTGAGTAAACCACGCCTCTACGAAGCGCACTTTGGCCCATGGGCACGTAAGAACATCGAAACGTCACCGATTAGACTACCCCGTGGTTATCGTTAAAGCATGTGTCTAGTCCATGTACGACACTCACTCCGCACTCCAAACACTATTATGCCTTCGATTCCCAGTCGCCGTCCCTCGTGCTCACGCCCCTGAGATTGGATGTACTCTCCTCGCCCGCATACCCGCTCCTGCCGATATCAAACTCTGTGTCTTAAGCTATAAGTAACACCTATTTACGTCGTTGGCCTCAGCTCACAGAGCACTTCGTCGACATACCTGATCGCGAACAGATATACGATGCCGACCAAACCTCTCCCGTCGTTCGACGAGCTTCCGAACTTCCACGAGTACACTGGATGCGCCTGGGACGTATGGGGCCGCGACGACGAGCTTGGCACCATCAACTTGTTGACCGAAGACGTCGTGAAGGAGGCGGCTAAGGAGATAAAGTAGGTCGAGAATTCGACTTGTTGATATTAACTTGCTGACAATGTCGTCATGCAGGCTGGGCAAGATGATTTCTCTTAATTTGTGAGCCTATCCGCCTATACATCTAGTCAGTTGTTCTCAATCCGCACGCCGCTCTCAAGTCCAGTGAATTTCCCTGGGAAGGTTTGTGGCCCGCCTGTTAGAGGCTGGTTCGTGAACATTAATGTCTGACATCATAGCCTTGCTTTGGACGTCAGCCTCCAGTGCATGCCCAATGGATGAAAAGCGAGGCGACGAACGACGACTCCATTACCATTGTAAGGCTCGTCATTTTTCGTTCCGTTGGTCCATATTCAATATCTTGCCCAGAATACACAATCAGGGTCTCAATGGGACGGCCTCAGACATTACGGTATCTTTGGCGGCTACAACGTATTCTACAACAAGTCCGTCAGCTTCGTTATAGACTCGCTGCGCTTCTGATCCTTGGTATTCCAGCACGGCGTCAAGCTCGCTCAGTCGAGGTCACTTCTTCATAAGCGACCCGGAAGACCTGGTAGCGTACAAGCACAAGATTAAACTCGGTATTCACAGTACGCCTTTTGCATTTCGTCCATCCGCTGTTTCAACCTAATCCTTTGAGCATAGACTGGGCTCAGCACGGGATTTGCGGCAGAGGCGTTCTCCTCGACATGGTTGACTACTACACGGATGGCGGCAATAAGCCCTTGCATTACGACCCGTGGATGACATTCGGTGTCACTGTGGAAGATTTGGATGGGTGCGCGAAGAAACATGGTATCACCTTCCAGACAGGAGATATCCTGCTCATACGGGTCGGTTTTATGCAACGCTGGTGGGCAGCTACGCGTGCAGAGCGCGAGGCTCTCAGTGGGAAGCCCGAAACTTTGTGAGTGAACCTTTTTTAAAATTACGTCGAGCGTGCTTCTGATAATTTTCGTCAGCGCCGGGATCGAGCAGACGGAAGACATGAAGAGGTTCCTTTGGTGGGTGACGTCTTGGCATGCCGGTCGGAGAACACGCTGACGCAACCTTAGGAACAACCACTTTGCGGCCGTTGCCTCTGACTCGCCAGCATTGGAGGTGAGCGGTCAACTACTCATCTAATGATCATCTCCAAGCAGCTCTTCTAGCGCTACCCCAAGCCAGAGGGCATAATGCAATTGCATCAGGTAAATTTTATGACTCTTCTTTTAGAGCTTTTCACTGACGAAACGGCATTTCAGACACTTCTTGGGTGAGTTCCTGCTTCATGAAGCTGCAGCATTCACTTGACCTCGCCGTTAGCTTGTGGGGAATGCCTATCGGTGCGTCTAATGGCGTTGTATCGGAGCCTTCTCACTAATACCATCTTGCAGGAGAATTTTTCGAGCTCGAGGCCCTTGCCAAGGCATGTGCTGAAGCAGATCGCCACACGTTCTTTTTCACCTCGTGGCCTCTCAACGTGTACGTTCCATTCCCGTCAATTTTCCACGTTTCGATTAATCAGTGTGGCGTAGTTTGGGTGGTGTTGCAAGTCCGCCGAACGCTGCGGTAGCTCCTCTCTATTTTAATTCTCGGACACTTACTCACGGACTATGTGTCAGGCTTACCTGTGATGGCACAACTACCGCTGTGTAGTCATAGGTTGTTCGGAAGAAATTCGAATTTTATCACTGTAACAATAGTTTCGAGCTGAGTTGTTCTCTTTGTACTACTAGCAAATTCGTATGCGAGGCAGGTTTACTACCTACTATCGTCAGCGACAAGATATGGGTGGACAGTGTGGTATGAAGCCTGTACTCTTGATCCGGTGGCGTCCTTGATCGGATTGCATGGCGGCAAGAAAGGTGTGGCTATTTAAATGCACACTTCTGCTTAGTTGAATTCACACTCCGGGCCATAACCCAAATCAAACTTCTCGTATCGAACACGTATGCAGACCAAATACGACATCGTTCGTGAAGTCGGTGAGTACTGTTCCTGCGCATATTTCAGTGGCCACTTACTAACAAATTATCAGGGTACCTGGAGCGCTTCCAAGTGGCCTTGACTCACACTGGGCTGGACTCCTGCGTCGTCGTCTCTGGAGAATATCGCGCAGCGGAGTCGACTATCAACCCTGCGACATTATACCCTGCTCTCCGTGAAGTCATACTCCGGCATTCAGGGCTTGGCGTTCAACTGACGAAGGTTGACCCCATGAAGAAATTCCCACACTTTGTCAGGCTCCCTTCCATCTCCTTAGACACAATCGTCGAGTTCGTTCAAGATGACAGAATGTCTCTTGACGCCCATTTCATGGCCCAACTCGTCAAGCCCTTCGAGTTAGAGACGGCCGCACCGTTGTGGCGCCTTGTCGTCTTGAAGGGACGCACAATATTCTTCGCTTACCACCACGCCATCGGAGACGGTCAGAGCGGACCTGCCTTCCACCATGCGCTCCTGACGGCACTCAACGACACACGACCTGAAACTACCCCTGATACCATTGTCACTATCCCGTCGGATATCTCATTAATTCCTCCTATGGAATCTCTGATGTCCACACCCGTCTCACTCAGTGTTTTCTGCAACACGCTGTACCCCATCCTCGTGCCCACCTCTTGGACCAGGGGATACCGAGCATGGACGTGCAATCCCATTCCACGGAAGACGACCTTCAAGATGCACGTCCGGTGCTGGTCGCTCCCCTCAGTCCGCGCTACGCAACTCATCGAGCTTTGTAGAAGCCACAACACGACGCTCACCGCATTTCTCCACACGTTAGCGAGCCTCGCGCTCGCGAAGTTCGCGCCCAAGCAGAAGCAATACAAGACCATCACGACAGCAGTACCGATCTCGCTGCGCAGGTACACAGGGACGCCTCCCTCTGAACTATGCGATCAGGTCACAATGCACCGCTCGTATGTGCCCATACCGCTGGAGTCGAAGAAAGCCGCGGACGGCCGCGATCGGGACGGCTTTCCTTGGGAAACCGCGGCGCAGTACGGCGCACGCCTGCACGGGTCGATGAACCGCAGCCGCGAACTCGTCGGTATGCTACGGTATTTGTTTGGGCTGGGCGTGGCGCAGGATTACTTCGTGGGTTCCCTAGGCAAGAAGCGTGAATACACGCTTCTGCTGTCGAATCTCGGACGATTTCCCGCACAGGATGTGAAGGGAGCCGACGAGAATCAGGTCGCGCGGACGACGCGCTGGACCATAGGCGAGGTGCTCTTTGCGCAGGCGGATGGCGTACATGGCCCAGCCGTCAAGGTCAATGTTGTGGGGTGCCCAGACGGTGGACTAGGCATAACATTTTCGTGGGGAGAGGGAGCGATAAATCAGAATACTGTTGAGGCGTTCATTGAGGAGGCGAAAGCTAGTTTGTTAGCTGTCCTAGATTAATCGGCGTGTTTGCGAGACTTGACATTTCCAGCCGTGTTTGTTATTCGTAAATTGGATGACTCTTGGCGCCTTCACGGCCGCCGCGAGCATACGGCCGCTGAACGCCGCGCTTGATCGGCGCATGCTGTGCGCGATCGAACATTTTCATAAGCAAACACACGGAAGAAACGGTGAGCATGTTCAGCATATTCCTGAAACCATATGTTCTGGTGGCTGAGGCAGAGCATGAGCGCGATTACAGATGTACGGTTTCAAACTAGTGTCTACTCCAGCGTCGCGAGCGACAGAATGTCAGATTCTCGCGTAGGCAGCGCAGCTGGTTTCTTCACACCATTGGCATGGCCCTTGTTGGCTTGCTGCCCTGAGATTGGGGCGTCGAAGCTTCTATCCGGACCAAATGTATAGCCGACAGTAACCGCGGCACCTCACATTGTCTTTTAACCATGCGCGCAGGGGAGCGGTAACCCACCACTGACCCAGTATGCCAGGCGATACACTGCGCCGTGTCGGTAAGTCGTTTAAACATTCTTGTTAATCACGAGGGCTCATGACGAGAGTTTTTAGGTGTTCTGGAGCGATACCACATCGTCTTGACCCACTTTGGGCTGGACTCTTGTGTCATCGTCTCCGCAGAATACCATGCAGTGAATGGTTCGACAATTGACGTCGCGACTTTGTACCCTGCTCTCCGTCAAATTGTTCTCCAGCATGCAGGGTTGTGTGTTCAAATCACCAAGGACGACCCCGTAAAACATACGCCTCACTTCGTCCGGCTACCCTCGGTTTCCCTGGATAGTGTTGTCTCGTTCGTACGAGACAGCGGAACGCCTTTGGAGGATCTCCTAATGGCACAGTTCGTCGAGCCCTTTCAAATAGGGGGCGACGCACCGCTGTGGCGCCTCATCGTGGTGAACGCACACACCATCGTCTTCGTGTACCACCATGCCATTGGCGATGGACAGAGCGGGCCCGCATTCCACCATTCCCTCCTAGCTGCTCTCAACTCTACTCAGCCGGAAGATACCCCAGACCCCACTGTCACCATTCCAGAGACGCTTTCTCTGACGCCACCGGTAGAGGCTTTGACCAACACTACGGCCTCTATCGGTGCGCTTTGTCACGCGCTCTACGGTATATTCGCTCCAAAGTCGTGGACGTCTGGATACAAGGCATGGACGGGAAACAACATCCCCCGCGAACCCACGCTCAAGATGTACGTGCGGTGCTGGACGATCCCTGCGGCGCACGCCACGCAGCTCGTCAAGCTTTGCAGACAACACAACACAACCCTCACTGCATTCCTTCACACCCTGATATCACGCGCAATGGCGCGCTTCGCTCCGAACGACAAGGGGAGGCGGTACAAGACCCTCAAGATTGCCATCCCCGTCTCTCTCCGCCGCTATACCGGTGCAGCACCTTCGGCTCTCTGCGACCAAGTCACGTCGTACAACACATCCTTCCCCATATCCTCGCAGTCGAAGTCGAAAAAGGCGGAAGAGAAGGACGAGAACGCTTTTCCCTAGGAGACTTCGGTCAAGTTCGGGGCCCGGATGCACAAGAAGATGCGGTCCACTCGCGGGGTCGTCGGCCTGCTCAGCTACCTCTTCCGCCTGAACATAGCACAGGAATACTTCATGGACCCCCTGGGGGAGAAGCGCGAGTCCACTCTCGTGATCTCGAATCTCGGAAGATTCCCTCCGCAGGAGGCTGGAAAGGAGGAGCCGCGATGGAAGATTGGCAGGGTCGTCTTCGCGCAGGCGGACGGGGTTCACGGACCAGCCGCAAAGATCAACGTCGTCGGGTGTCCTGACGGGGATCTGAGCTTCACTTTTACGTGGGGTGAAGGGGCGTTCGATGAAGGCGTAGCGGAAGGATTCATCGCAGAGACGAAAACGAGCTTGGCGGCTGTTATGGGGGTTGAGGCTAAAGAGCTGGAAATCTAGGGAGTTTATTATTTGGTTGGGTATATAGGGTGCGGGATGTAAAAAGATGGAAGGGGCGATATCTATACTCGTTCGTAGCACGAGCACCTCGGAATCTAGCATATCCGATACTTTACGAAGAGCGAGAAAAGAAGTGTTCATCCCCATACTCAGCACGTCCCGAGCTACTTGCAGCCACAGTTGGCCGTGCCTCCTCTCCAGGTAGATGTAGACCCAGAGTCTCTAGCTCGTCCACAGGGTCTACTCGCTTTGCACGTCTAGGAGGCCTATACATGCTGCGGAGAATCGCCAAAGCGCGGGCATTTGTTTCCTGCGCAGAACGGCCTCCACTGGAAGGACCGTAACTAGGAGCTCCAGAGACGTTGTCTCTGAGAAGCTTGATAAGCTCAGCACGAACAAGCTTCGCGTCTCGTTCGCGGAAGTCCAGCAATGTGGCGAGAAGAGTGGGGCTGGGTTGCGATGATGTGTCTGTACTGAACTTTCGGAGGTGCTCCTCGAGCTCTTCCAAGAGGTTGGCTATCTGCCGGCGCAGGTCGATCATGTCCTCCGTGGACAGTTCCCGCGCGAAGGCGAGAGCAAGTCCGCACGCCCGGAAAAAGCTCTCGTGGTCACCATCGGCCTTGCATGATCTTGCGTAGGATATAACGTCCTCGACAACTACGAGCTCGACGTCAGATTGACACAAATCTCAAGAAATTTTAGGACTTACCAAGGAAGCTGACCAGAGACGAACCCGCTCGGTGGTGTATTGTGTTCATCAGCCCTAAGGCTTTTCCGGCCACTCTTTCGTTGCGAGTGAGGAAGGTGCCGAGGAGCTCGTACGTCCGATAGTGTATAGCTTCCACGTTCTCGTCTTCGAGACCGAAGGGAGTAACGCGACACATCCCTTCAAAGATGTCCATCATCTTGACAATCTTCTCTTCTTCGACAGGGTCCATGCGGTACAGGACGTCGATGACAAGGTCTAGCAGCGTGAACATGCCCCGGTCTTCAACGCTGAAGCTCTTCCATGACAGCTTGCCGTTGCATTGAATGTGAGCGCGATGGGCGAGGATTTCAAGCAAACAATTCTCGGCTACCGGGGTGTCCACTTGTGCGAGGCACGCACGGATGGTCTCCTCCAAGAACTTGTCGTCCATGAAAACCTGGTCGGTACCAACGAGGAGTTCTTGCTCAAGCTTGGCTTCCAAGGTGGGTTCCGCAACAAGGTATCGCTCTCTCTGCCTCCAGTTTTGGACTGGGCGAGCCTGCACATAGATAAGCCATTCGCGCAGGCGCCGCCATCTTCGCTTGAACAGGTTCGTGGGGGGAAGATATATGGGCCAAGGACGGTTCATGATGCGTTCCGCGAAGAAGAAGTTGAGGATTTTGACGAAGAGGCGGAATATGCCCTGGACGAGGTAGTAGATCGCCAGCGCCTGCGGAGAGCGATGCGGCGATGAAGGCCAAATACTTGGCAGGATAGTGGTGACCACGAGGAACATGAGTGACGCGGAGACGAAACATGTCAGGACCCCTGCGACGGTTGTGTTCAGCGACCAGAGTAGATCGAGAAGTCCGACGAAGAACAAAGTTAGGGCGATTTGGAGGAGGATGGGAAGGAAGGCGATAATATGTCGGATGCGCCACTTCCGGAGTCCTTGATGTCTAAATGTTCGTATGCGGGCGCTTTCTCGAGGGGCACTCGCGGAGCTGCTAACGAAGTCGCGCAGCCACTGCTTCATGAGAATACCGATAGACGCTGCAGCGAAACTGAACACTAGACTCGAAATCCAGAGCGTGTTGACGCGCACGGCAAAGCCCAAGGGCGTTGGCGGGAAAGGGTCGCGTCTTACAGACGTAGTGTTCTCCATACGATCGAGAATCTTCTGGAGTAAGTCGGCGGATCTTCCTTCCGGGTCGGGCTGCAGAAGCTTGTACGACTCTACGATGAACGCTGTGAGAACAGCCGAAAACAGGCCTGCCTACAAAAGATAATCAATTGGATAATCGTGCAGAAGGGGTGTTAATATCTTACAAAGACGAGTAAGGTGTCAATGTCTTCCTTCCACCCCTTAACAGTGTTGTGATCGTGATCTTTCAGCTGCTTGCAGCATTTTCTCCAGGGTCGGGTACTCAACTTGCTTTTCGTAGTGCCGCCCAGTATACGCTACAGATCAGCGCGTAAACTCGGAATTATCCCGAGGCTATGAAACTCAAATGCTCACTTTTCGCTCTTTTCGATTTCTACAAATATAATGTTTTTCTCGATAAGACTGTTCCGATTGAGGACGCTCGACGATGTCGGCCGTTGCATCGTAGAATATTCTCCCTTCTCGCTCAATTCGGGGAGAATCGTTCATTTGAGTGGGCGATGGCGCAGTGTCCGGTAGGTAGTGAATGCTTTCAGGTGAATTGGGTAAGGCGTCGTTCACAGCTTCACAATTAGGTTGGCTCGTTGGTAGAGATATGCATATTGCCGGAGGGGTCACCAACGCCCCGCCATAGGCCGATACCTAGTCGTATGCAGAATCGTGGTTGGCGTGATTTGAGTAATGGAGGCTGCAACACTCACGGGTACGTTTTCTAAGCCCATTGCCTCTACCTCAGTAGAAACCTCCCCAACGGCCGTGGCAGAGGATGGGATAGGATCTGGATGAGGGTTGAGGTGAGGAGACGTATTGCTTGGGCGACTGCCTCAGTCTGCCTGGAGAATACATGGTTTGACCTGAGGCGATGTAGAACTGCCTCGCACTGCCTTAGTGGAGAGATGGAAGAATAGATGGAAATCGTGTTCAAACGCAATCAAAGCGTCAAAAAATCCACGCATTGCTCACATGAGACATGGATTTGTTCGCACGTATGCTGAGAAATTGTAAGTTACTGAGCAAGTTGTAGTAGTGAGTATAATATTTACTAATGAGATGTTCGACTTACCTTAGGTTATATGCGACACCGACGACCGACGAGACTACACGCTGGGAGGCTGAGAGCACTAAAAACGAAATTACGTGCGATGCCGGTGGCCCTAACTCTTGCAACATCATCAGTCAAACATTCCGCAAAAAATGTTTACTGGAAATTTGTTTCTGTCTCGCCTCTAGTCTGTCGGTGTGTAGGTGTCATCTTAATGCCAACGGTGGAGGATGGAAAAGGAAATCAACGGTGAGCGCTTCGCAATTCCTGATAGGACCCCGGTAAGTCGTGGGCGCATCAAATCATCAGTGAGTCCCCGATCACTCCTTTCCGCAGCCGGCGGCAGTGGTTCACTTAAAGGCGGTCGCCGGCGACAGAACACCGTTCACCGACGACTGCTCGCCACGGTAAAATGTCTCTGCCCAATGTGCGGAACGCTGGTAAAATTCTTATGTACTGAAATATGTCATTATCTGACTGAACTTACCACCAGGGCTCCTCGAACGGTACCACACGACCCGCTCGCAGGTCGGGTTCGACTCGTGTGTCGTCGTCGTAGCGCAGTACGACGGCCCTGGCGTTCTCGACGCGTCAAACCTGTTTCCTGCTCTCCGCTCTGTGATACAGACACACGGTTCACTGTGTGTACAGATCACCGAAGACGAGGGGAGCAAAAACACGCGGTTCGTCTCCGTCTCCGAAATCGACCTACACAAAGTTGTCACTTTCGTCGACGAGCCCGCTGATCGGGACACCTCTGCCATCCGAACGCGTATCTCGAACGCATTCACGGTGCCGTTTGAACTTGGCACGTCCTCACCCCTCTGGCGCGTTGAGGTCCTCGCTGGACACTCGATCCTCTTCCAATACCATCACGCGATAGGCGATGGCCAGAGCGGTCTCGCGTTTCACGCCACTCTACAGCAAGCCCTTAACACGCTCACCGACGCCGAATCCAAGGATTCCGACGCGAGTGCGATCGTCAACGTTCCATCGGACGTCAAGCTTCTACCACCCGTGGAAGAGCAGACAGACGTTTCCATCTCGTTCAAGGGCTACGTTGCGGCAATCTTCGAAACGTTTGCCCCCAAGCGTCTCACCAAGGGATATTCGGCTTGGACTGGCAACGCCGTCGTGGACGCACCTTCGCTGAAAACTCAGGTTCGATGCTGGACAATCTCATCGGAGGAAGCACACGCGGTCCTCACGCAGTGCCGTGAACACAAGACAACACTCACGGGAGTGCTTCACACACTCGCAACGGAGGTGCTCGCGGGCCTGGTCGCTGAGGTCCCTAAAGGCAAGAAGACATACAAGACTCTGCACACGTCGGTCCCTGTCTCGCTGCGCCGCTTCACAAACGCTTCGCCTCTCGCGATGTGCGACCACGTTTCCGCAGTGCACACCTACGTTCCCCTCCCCCGTCCTCGCGCAAAGACCTCAGAGAAACCGGCGCCATTCCCCTGGAATGCTGCCTCGCGTTTCTCCGCGCGACTCCAGCGCGACTCCGCGTCGACGCGTGAGGTAATCGGGACGATCCGCCTGCTCTACTCGCTCGGGATTGCCCGGGACTACTTCCTCGGTTCACTGGGCGGTAAACGTGGGGATACGCTCGAGATCTCAAATCTCGGGCGATTCCCTGCCGTCGACGGTGCTGCGGCGGCAGGTGACGAAGGCTCGGCGCCGAAGTGGAGGATTAGCAACACCTACTTCGCGCAGTGCGACGCTGTGCGCGGTGCCGCGCTCAAGTTGAATGTCGCTGGTGCCCCTAGCGGATCCGTCAGCTTCACATGCACATGGGGGGAGGGTGCTGTAGACGAGGCGCTTGCGGAGGCGTTCACTGCTGGTGTCAAGGACGGGTTGTTGGGACTTGACAAGGCGCCGGAGAGTTAAGTTCCACCGTGTAGGCGACAATTGGTCGACGGTGAACGCTCTTAGGCTTTGGATTATCTTTGGATTTGCTACAGTTGGGGACACTAGAGGAATATACAGTTTTCTTATGACTTCGTACGATATCGCAAATACTTCCACCAATAGTCGTACACCTGGCATCGAAGGATTCGGATTCACAAGTAAGCCTACCATAATCAAGTCAGCGCCGCCCGAGGCCTTATCAGTAGGCTACGTACTGCTGCATTTGCCGTACTGGCGACACCTCCCAGACTGATCATCGACAGAGTCAGCCTTGTTTCAGATTGTACATGGGACGGTGCTTACACATTGAGCGGCCAGGACGAGAAGAAGAACGTGTATCGTCCGGCTTTGTCGCATGCTTGTGCGAGTTTCTCCAGTTCAAAAAATTCCCCTGCGCCCGTTGTTAGCATGGGAGAGTGGTTCCAAAACTCGATCGGCACGCACCAATAGGCATACCCCAGAGGCTGCGGAATTGGTATAGGGTCTCAGCGCCAGGAGCCAGTGAAGAAAAAGCTATCTTACCCAAGGATGGTCTGGAAAACGCATCGTTAGTCAAGCGTGCACTGCTGGACGCGGAGAGGGTCTCACCGAATGCAGATGGGGGACGCCCTCCGGTGGCGGCCATCTCTGTGAACAGGCATTAAATCAATCACGGGTGACGAGCGCTCAGTGAGATCCTACCTCAAGAGCGGGCTGGTCGGACGCGACAGCGCCGAAGTGGTTGTCCCTGTTCGCTTGTCAGTCTTCGTGTCAGCGAAATTCAGGGGAATACTGACCATAGGAAACGCTTCGTGTCTTCGGACTGCTCGATTCCAGCACTACAAACGATTTTTCAACATCGTCTCGCGTAAGACGATCGAGAAACGTACAAAGTCTCGGTCTTGTCGCTCAGTCCCTCTCGTTCTGCGCGCGTCGCAGACCACCAGCGTTGCATGAACCCGACTCGCATGAGCAAGATATCGCCAGTGCGGAAAGTCACGCCCTGCTTCTCGGCGCATGCCTGCAAGTCTGCGGCAGGGATGGCGTGGCTGGTCCAGGGGTCGTACGGCAAAGGTTTCTTCCCGTCGTCCGTGTAAAATTTGACCATATCGAGGAGGACACCACGGCCAGAAATTCCATGCTCGGCCCAATCTGAACAGAATTACTTTAGCAGGAACATCAAAGCGGAAAAATGCCATTGGAAGCTCACTATGGATTCCGAGTTTGATCTTGTGCCTGTTCTTCTCGAGCTGTTCGGGATCGCTGATGAACAGATGGCCGCGCCCGAGCGAATGCGAGGGCGTACTGGATCATGGGTGTAATATTAGACACGGTTCGAATAGAAGGAGGTTGCCACGAACTTGTTGTAGAACACATTATAACCTCCGAAGATGCCGAAGTGCCTAAGGCCATCCCATTGGGTGCCAGATTGCGTGTTCTGTCGAATCCAGTGGAGTCAATGATGATCTCAGTTGAGATGAATCGTGAAAGCTCACGATTGTTATCAAGTCGTCATTGCAGGCATCAGCAACTGGCCACAGTGTGTGGATAGGCGGCTGACGAGAGAAGCATGGCTACATGGTCCCGGTTGAGTGCCGAATCTCTGCAACAAATTAACGACATCGAGAGAGAACGTACGTCTCCCGGGAAATTGACGGGCCTGGAAGAGTACGTATCAGAATGATGTAACGTCGCGTCAGGGCGGCTTACAGGTTCAAACTAATCATCGTCCCTTGTCTGTTCGGATAAACGTTCAGCACGTAACATACCGAGAAAGATCAGAGGCGTACCTGATTTCACTCGCAGCAGCTTTGACAACTTCTGGAGTGAGGAGATTGACAGTCCCCAGCTCGTCGTCGTCACCCCAAAGACCCCAAGCACACCCCGTGTACTCGTGGAAGTTAGGTAGCTCGTCGAAAGAGGGCAATGGGTCGGTCGTCATGTCGCGTTCTGGCTAGTCCAAAGCGATTTTGGGGGGACTCTATGCAAAGTTCTGGGAGGTCTTTTATACCTTCGACTTGTTGTCGTCGGATGTGATTATATCCGGATACCGTCTCCAGATGTCGCCCGGCTTCCGACACGGAAGATGGCGGCCTGCGCTCGTTCAGGGACAAGAACACGCGAGCTGGTCATCAGGGTCCATATATGACGCCAAGTGCGGTCTGTGGCACACTGGGAAGTGGGTTGCGGACTGACGGAGGTGCAGCGCGACAAATTAAGCGAACGCCACTAGCCTAAGAGGGACCCGGCCGCAATCCGAAGTGATTGAGCACCGCGGTCAGCTGCCAAAACGGACAAATGTTTTCATTCTCGCACCGCAAACGGCCCCTTAACGAGATTCTCTTGTTCCAGCCACAACCCCTGTGCAACCGCGATCGCCAGTCGCGCTTGGAAGGGGGCGCGCCTGAGGACAGCTTCACGGATGAGGCTTTAGGGGGTACGGAGCAAGAAATTGCTCGCGGGTGTATGTCGAAAACAGACTTTGAGTACTGTTTGCCATGCAAGAAGTGACTTTGGAAAGGTTTCGAAGACAGTGAAGAGTACAATGGTTGGCTGGATGTGAATGATGGCCGTAAACCTCGATCCGGAGGGCGAACGTCGCAAGCGTCTAGAAGGGTGGGAATATCCCCGGTGATGCAATCTCATCGGCCCGGCCGCCACAACGACTTTCCCCACAAAACCCGTGTCTGAGTTCGATTCCAGGTCTGATTCCATCCCTTTATTACCTAGGATATTTCAGCCGTGTAGCTCTAAAGAGAATTCGACGCTCCTGCCAGAGAATTCCGCGACTCGTCGCTACGAGTTCTGATCCTCGTCCACATCCTTCTCATCCAGCGACTTATCCGGGATCTGTGTGTGATCTCAGCTTTGTTCTACCCACGAAATCGACATGACACTTACCGCCACCCGTGCAGAGTACGCAAGCACTGATGCACACACCGCGAGGATAAATACGTTGTGCAACGCGTCAGCGTACGAGTCTCTCGCAGCTCGCTGGAGATCTGGAGGAAGTGTCGCGACGAGGTTCGCGGAACGTCGAATTCGTTGTATGATCTGGAAATTCCAGAAATATTAGTAAGGCGCATCTGAAGGGTGGAGAAGAAAGCGTACCTCGGTGGCGTTTTCCCCCTGTATACGCTCCTCGAGTTTCTGGTCGAGGACAGCCTGGAAGACGGCGGAGGATATTGCGACCCCGCTCACTTGACCTAGCCCCCGGAACAATTGCACAAATCCGGTCCCCACTGCGATAGCAGATTCTATAAAATAACATGTGAGACTCGTGATCACAATCAAATATCGGAGCCGCTCTCACCTGGTAAGTGGGCGAGGCGCGCCACTGGGAATAGTATAAGCCCGGGGCTTCGGGTGATCGAGATAGAGGAAGCATACCCAGCATAGTCTGCATCGCGACAGCATTTCCGAATCCCAACGGAATCTAACATATTTATGAAGCCCCCATAAAGCGAAGATCGTTGACCAGGCGACTCACGATGCTGAGCCATAAGTATATTGACGGAGAATCTTCACGCATCATGCTGAGTAGAGTCGTTCCTAGGATAGGGAGTACCCCGAAGAGCATGTCGAGGGTTTTGTACGTGCCGGTTCGATGTATCAACCATCTGTAGAGTATAGCCAATTCGTAAGTTGTTTTTGTTGATATTACATTGACTCTTACCCTGCGAAGACAGATCCTGTTGAATACGAGACACCATTCGGTATCAGGTGGGCTCCTGGAAGTTAATAGGTGAGTATTCACGTATACACTCTATACAGTAATTTACTTGCCTGCCCTTGCAGCATCTGTAAGCCGCACAGTCCTGAACCACATCGGAAAATAGTAGAGAACGGAAAAGTTGACAACAGAGACAAAGAAATTGCTGAGTCCGATAAGGACAGGAACCTTCTGGGTAAGCAGGCATTGCGAAAGAACCGGTTCATGGGCGAGGGTGAGTTCTATGATGATAAATAGCATGGAGAAGAGCACCGAGCCGGTGAGGGGCAGGTAAACCGCCGCATTGGACCACTAGACGAATTGTTAGCGTGATTTGTCGCGTAACGTTGTAACTGCGTACCGGAAGATCATTGTTGGAATGATTGCTGAGGAACAGTAAGAAGCACAGAACCTGTAAATTGCTCAGGTCATTTGTAGGCTCTGAGGTAGAATGAACACACAGCTGCAAACAGCGTCGCAGTGCCGGAGAAGTCTATGCGTCGCGTAATGTCTCTTAAATTCCTTCCACGTGCCTGCGACATTCTATTAGTATCCATTATGTACTCACCCCGTGTCACTTACCGACGTTGAATACCTCAGGTTCCACGATATTAAGATGAGAGATACGATGAAAAGCGGCAGTTGTCCGAGGAAAGCCCATCTCCAACCGAACCTAGAGATTTAGATATAAGTATAAAATCGAGTTTAACGGGTGCTTGTCACTTACCAATCGCTAATCAAGCCGCCAAGAGGGCCGCCAATGCCCATCCCAACCTAAGGATTCAAGATGGCGAGAGGTTAGTATAGCATGCGATACAAAGACTTCTCGACTGACACTGTTGCAGACCATGGCGAGGCCTTGAATCAATCCGCGGCTCTGTTTGTGATGGGTCAGGCGTGCGTTCGTCTTGGAATGGAACTCGACATACTCGAAGGTCGTACAAATCGCTTGTGACAATGCTATCAAGAAAGGTTAGGAAAACATGTGTGAGGCTCGAGGTCGTCCATGACGTACGTTGCCGCAGTCAATACGCCACCGCCACCAATACCGCTCAGCTTTTCGAGCAACAAACGCATCAGTCAAAGTAAAAGGTAGCTGAGGACGACGGGACGTACGAAACGCGCAAAGATGAGCATGAGCATACTTTGGGAGGAGGCACACGCGATGCATCCGAGTATGCTAAACACGATAGCAGTCTGCACGGCCGCTCTCCGGCCTATGATGTCACACAGGCGTCCATATAGTGGCGTGAAGGTGCATGTTGCGAGCAGGTACCTGACGTTGGCACATGAGCGACGCAGGACAAGGAAGAATATATTTGATGCATACGAGGTGCCTAACCAACTCGCTTGGTGAGACTGGCGAAATTCAGAGGACATGTCCGACAACACTGAGGCATGTTAGCGTAGAACTGTAACACCAAACAACCTCACTCACCTGTCGCCACAAGCGTAGCTTCTCGCCAAAGCAATTAAAATAGTAGTCCTGTCCTCAAGACAAAATGACACCCACAATTAGCAGACTGTGATAGAGACAAATTCATGAGCGTTGAGAACTACAAACTCTGAAGAGGATCCAGCGCACCGAAAGGAAAGTCGCAATCCAGAGACCGGCGATAATGCCATATCGAGTTTGCCATGCCACCTCAACAGGTGCTACCCTCTTATGTGTAGTTTCTCTCAGCAGAGCATCTCGTTCGCTGGGCTCTCTCATAAGTTACGAAGAGTTGTGAGGTACCTCTGCGAAACGAACATGATTAGCGACGCCACACCTGCAAAGACAGATGAACCAGCTCACGGGACAATACAAACAGTGAATGTAGGTAGCTGGGGGAGATGAAAGGAGGAGCCAGGCCTCGCGACCCGAGTTGGAGTTGAACTCCCAGCGCACAGCGCTCCACCTGACACCAGGCAGACACGACACCTGCCATTCTTAGCTATCTGCATACCTTGTACGTAAGCCAAGCCTGCCCGTTCTCGCATGTCCCTTTCAAGGATTCAGGATACCCACGAGAAAAACTAGGACCCTGCGCGCCATATACAGCCCGAGCCGTTCTCCAAACTTGCGTCCGAATCGCCAGAGAACATTACTACAAAATATCGCATCTATTGCTTCGTGTATTTCCACAGGCCTGACGATATTGTATGAGTTTTGTTAAACACTTCCAGAGATCGAGCGACTGTGGCGTGGGCGTGCAGAACCACCAATCTCATCGCTCTCCAGGTCCATTCCGCCGTCAGACGACTCATACGTCGACAGCCTCCGGGCGTTGTGTCGCAGCGTGATCGGCCGAATTGGGGGGACATCGCTGGCGTCGTCTTCCGCGACCGCAGACCCGTCGTCTTCAGGCTCCTCGGTTTCCTCCAGCGGGTTCTCTGGTTCTAGTTCGGCCGGCGATGGCTCGGGAGCGATGGATGCTGGGCGCTGTGGGCCAGAATCGAGTACCTTGTCGGGGATCTGGAAGAGTTGTTAAGAAGAACCGCGCAAAATGGGGCTCGAAAGACACGTACAGGCAAGCGAACCAAGTAGGCCAAGCAAGTCGAGCAAGCTGCCATAATGAAGACCGCTCGCAAGCCGATGGCGTATGAGTCGCGCGCCGCCCTCTGCAGGTCAGGCGGCAGCTGCGCTACGAGAGTAGCAGAGTGACGGATCTTCGAGATAGTCTCTTCTGCACCGTCGCCGTGAATGCGCTTGTGCAACTCGGTATTGAGAATGGACTGGAACAGCGCTGCGGATACTGCTACGCCTCCCACTTGGCCTGCAGAGCGATGTCAGCTTTGACGGCAAAGCGAAGCAAGGGGCCGGACTTACCGATTCCGCGGAAAAGTTGGCCAAAACCTGTCCCAACAGCAATTTGGGATTCTGTCCAGAGATTATCAGAAATCCGGGTCAAGGATAATATTGAGGCATGGACTCACGAGGTAAATGGGCGAGCAGAGCGACTGTCAAAAGATGATAAGTTATTTGCAACATCAAAACATTCGACGTGACCTACTTAGCATAGTCTGGAGCACGACTGCGTTTCCAAAGCCCAGGGGAAGCTGGAAAGGTCGCTCAGCGGCCGCATGCGGGAGCAGGTCGGACTACTCACGATGCTGAACCATAGTTGGACTGAAGGAGAGTCCTCGCGCATCATACTCAGCAGGATCGCTGCTACAAACGGGAACAAGCCGAAGATCAGGTTCAAGCGTCGGTATTTGCCCGTTCGGTGCATAACCCAGCTACGACCCACATCAGCTCACGGCAACATGCCAACGCGGTAGAACATACCCGGCAAACAGCGAACCGCACGAAATCGAAACGCCATTGGGGATGAGATGCGCGCCGGCTTCGCTCGCACTCGTCAACATGACGGTCTGGAACCATGTCGGGAAGTTGTACATGACGGAGAAGTTACACATCGCGACGAGGAAGTTGCTGATGCCAACTTGGACCGGGATCTTCTCTTTCAACAGGAATGGGGCGAGAACCGGCTCCGGGGCGACGTAGAGTTCCACCAAGACGAAGAGTATGGAGAACACTCCGGCAGAAATGACTGGTACGTATACTCCGGGTGACGACCACTGTTCTATAATTAAGTTAACGTTTGGGTGGTGAGTAGGCAACGCTTACGGGGAGCTCTTCGCTAAAGCGATTACTGAGGAACACGAGGATGGATAGGACCTGTGGATTGCTATCAGCGAAGCACGCTCTTACGGAGGAAAATCACCAACGGAAGCCAAGAGTGTCGCACTGCCGCCATAGTCTATCCTTTTCAGAACGTCTTTGGTACTTTTGCCCTTGCCCTAAAATTCGATATCAGTACGAGCTAATCTCAAACAGCAACAAATACTCACGGGAGTGACGTAGTTGAGGTTGATCGTGGTTAGGACGAAGGATACAAACAGTAGAGGAACTTGTATCAGGAATGCCCACCGCCAGCCTAGTCGATCACTGATGAAGCCTCCAAGAGGGCCGCCGAGGCCCATTCCCAACTGAAGATGGTCAGCACGAGAATGACAGGCAGAGAAGGAGACATACACTGTTGAAAACAGCTGCGACCCCTTGGGTCAGTCCTCGGGCCTGTGAAAGGTATGTTAGCCGAAGATGACGGGTCAAAACTTCCTTCCCATACCCTCAGACTATACATGTCGCTAGTGACAATTCTGTAACATGCGTGTCAATTTGGCGAACATTCACCAATATAAAAGACGTACGTTGCAGTTGTAAACAATCCGCCACCACCCAAACCGCCCAACTGTTTGAAAATCAGTATCGTCTCAAAGCGGTAAATTCGGGGAAATCTCACAAATCTCGCGGCGATGAGCATTTCCATGTTCTGGGAGAATCCGCATGCAGCGGTTCCAAGGGCAGAAAAGAGAAGGGCTACTTGATGGGCCCCTCGTCGGCCCATGACATTGCAGAGTCGCCCATACAGTGGGGTGAAGGTACAAGTCGCGAGGAGGTACCTGTGGGGGCATGAGCGCCACAAACTCGTATCACATGGATTCACGCACGCTGTACCAAGCCAACTTGCTTGGTGTGATTTCTGGAACTCAGACGAGATCCCGGGAAGCACTGTCCACATTAAATAAGCAAAGGAAATCGTGAAACAGGTGGAAAGAGACGCACGAGTCGCAACAAGAGTTGCTGATCACAACAGGTTGCGTCAGTTTGCGCAACATAAAGGGTTCATCACAACACGCACTGTTCAGGGACTACAGGGTTTAATAGAGTCAGATAACGGGAACACGGCGAGGTCGAGTGTGATGGGGCAATACACACGGAGAGAAACGTGCCCATCCATATCCCCGCGAGGATCCCATAACGAGTAGAGCGCGAGATCTCCAGAGGTCCCAGTTTCTCTGGTTTCGTCTCTTCCACGCGCTCCCTCCGCAACAGCGGCTCACGCATACCGCTCATGTTCGCGTCCTTGGCTCGTGAAGATGGAAGTTTGACTCGCGGGGGGATATACAAATGTCGAAATCTGGGTATCAACAAAGCGTCGTGAAAACTGTACAGGTCGTGACTCGTAAGGCGGTCGTTCGCGGTCGTTGGTCGTCGAGGTTGCGAAACAACCTCGCATTCTCACGCAACATTATGTTCTCGGCTTTGCGGCACGGTCGGTGATAGCCGCTGTACCACCACCAATGAGACGGCGTCTATTTTGGTCCTCGATCCGACCTCGGCGAGGTGCTTCCTGACCTTAAACCACGACCTGCCCCCGCGTGTCTTACACCGTCTTACACGAACTAACAGGAAACACGGACATGGCTACGCAACTTCTGAACGGTGGAGCCTCACCCGCGGACTGCTTTGCCACCAGCAGCCCGATAGTCAATTATCGAATGGCAAGACCGAAATCTAGCTGCCGCCTTCGGACTACTCATATCTCCTCAGGCACCCCCCAATGATTATCTGGAGAAAATGCGCGCCGCGGAAGCCCTCGCCGCGCGCGACTACGCGGTTCACCAAATGGAAAACGCGACCGCGTCCTTGCGCTCGAAAGAGTGTACTATCACCCAGCTCCAAGCCGAAAAAGCGTCGCTAGAGGCACAACTTGCCGGCGTTTCCCTCGGGGGTGCAACTTCCACCGAACGAAAAGGCGATGGGATTCAAGATACAACGCAAGTCGTGGCATTGGTCAAGGAAAATGCGGAGCTCAAGGAAAGATTGCGAGGATTGCAGACTTCTCATAGAAGCGCAAGTGGATTCACAATTCTGTGAGAGTGGTGCTCATGCTGCCGATCTCTAGGAACATCTATCCGCGCAACTGGACAGCCCGCAAGCATCATTTGCCCCTCTGACACCGATCGTACCTAGTGTCAACCCAGATGTTTGTCTTCCATCTAGTTCGTCGATATTTGTTCATTAAAACCCGCTAGGCCTGCGTCGAGTCTCCAGAAGATATCATCCGAGCTAGGCATGCCGTACTTGCTGACTTACCTGTCCCCAAGGACATGCCTACGGATACGCTGGTGCCCATCGTCATACCTCCGCCTTGCACTCTACAAGACTTCATTGGAACAACGGCCGGGGTAAGCTCGTCAACTATATTATCTCGATGCTGATCCTGCAAAAGTGGACATCTGTATAGCCAATGCGCCTTCAGTGAGTCTCTGGTCTCGCAAAGTGAACGAGCTCGTCTAAAGACGTTGCCAGGCTAGCAAATTATCGCGTCTTCCAAGAGAGTACAACCTGCTGGTGCCCGGAGCGCGAGGAACACGGCTACTTCATCACACCTTTGTTCAAATGCAACACCAACCCTCGCGTCTCGACCGCCCATCGCTGGATCGCTGTGGAAATTAACAGGGAGCTTGATAAGCCGACAGGTATCCTCGAGGTTTTACTAGGTGCTGTGCTCGGGCTCTGATCTGGGGCTGTAGAGTGCTTCTTCAACAAGGATGGCAAGTGGTACTATGCCGGCGTATACAAGACGTTCAAACTCCGCGACATCGCCCCGCAGGAATGGAACAGACTGGCTCCGGAGGTGTGTCAAGGCTTTTTACCCATTCGATTCCTTGGATGCTACGCCCACATAGACGACGCAAACCCTCATCAAAGACACTCTAACGCACCGCAAGAATACCTCTCCTCAGAACATCTACGAAACCGGGCAACTCTATGCTGTCGGCGCTCTTAAGGCTGCTTGTATCGGACTTCAGTGTATCGGATTCAACGAGGCTCTCTATCAAGGTCTTCTAGCGCAAGCCGACGTCTGCGCGAAGACCGGACGTTGGAGAGGCGCGACTATCGGGCTTGGAGCTGGGGCTACTTGGAATGTCAACGCGAACTCTGGTGCCGACAACATCAAGACTCACGAGGATATCAAGTCAAGCGAGGATAACGCTGCGCCTATCGGTTTGGAGAACGTTACTGGTGCTTAATTTCGTCTGGTTGACTGAAGTCTCCATGTTGTTGACTGATTCCATGTTGTACGAAAACCCTGTGTCCGTTCATACATGTCCGTAATCCCTCGAAAGCTTCACTGTTATACATCCGTCTTCTGCATGATACAAATGACGTTCATGATACACTGCTCCACCGTACTTCGATGAGTCGCCGCACAGTGTCAGGCGCAGTGCAACTGACCTTCACAAGTCCTCTGCGCCCCGCTTTACCCTCTGCCGTGGAGCATCCTGCACATCAACCCTCTGTACCCCGTTCAAGCTATTCAACTGCGCCAAGACCTCTCCTTGTACGCGACCCCAGCTCTCGCGCGGGACACTGAGTAGCTGAACGTCCTCCAGCTGCCCTACTGGACCCAGATGGCTGATCGACGGGTGCGTGGCAAGATGCTCGGGCTGGGAGAAGAGCTGGGAGGTTGGAGATACGGTGACTGCGAGGTAGACATTCGCTGAGTGGTCCATGATACGTTGACCTGACATGATGGTTTGGGAGAGAGCAAGGCAATTGCAATCGAATGGTGACGTAACGTGTATTGGCATCAGTAAGTTTTGTTACTGGCGTAAGTAGAGTAAGCGAGGTCATTGATACTCCGTTATGATGGGGTTTCGGGAGCTCTATGATAGGGTTTGCCATGACGTTACTTTACGTTTGTGACTTTTGTATGCGAACTTCTTTAATTTCCTACCACGACAAGTTCGCGGGCTCCTCGCTGCCGGCGTCGATGTTCTTGAAGCTAAACATACGCAGAAGGACTCGCTAGACATCGAAATCACCGTGGAATCGATGGGATCCAATGCCCGACCGGCTTGGCTGAAATAACGCGCATGGGTACCGAAACCGAGCGAGGGCGCGGCAAGATCACTGCGACCAACTCTGTCTCGTACCGCCACCACTACTACTACCACCGCCATGGATTCAAGTCCATCACCGAGTCCCTCGCCGTCCCCGTCGATGCGCACCCTCCCACTCACCTCACAGGTCGGTGGCCATGCTGGCGTAATGGCCAGCGAGGACGGTTCTCTGCTCATCAAACCCGCTCTCCCGATCGAAGTCAACTTCTACCAGTCAGTCATGAGCGACCCCCATTTCGAACCTTTGCGCCCGTATATGCCCAAATTCTTCGGAACGCTACGTCTCGAGGGCTCTCTCGATCACGAGAAGAACATGGAGGGCGGGTTCCCAATCAAACAGGATGAAGCAGCCATGGAGGGGCTCGAGAAAGATAAGTCGCGTTGTTATCATCCGGGAAGCGATAGTCATGCTTAACGTAACATTGTCTACACATTCAATAGTGTTGGAGAACCTTTCGCACACGTTCTTGAAACCGAATATTCTCGATATCAAGCTCGGCACAGTGCTCTACGATGAGAGTGCGTCCGAGGAGAAACGCGCTCGTATGCTGAAGACGGCTCGGGAGACAACGTCTCTAGAAACCGGAATACGCCTCACGGGTTTCCAAGTACGCCGCACAGCCCGCAAATGAAATGCCTGCCACTCATCATTCCTAGGTTTACGATACCCATCGAAATGTGGCGGTGAACACGCCCAAATCTTACGGAAAGTCCATCAAAGCGTCCGACCTCCCCGACGGCATTGCACGGTTCTTCCCAATCGCCCCTCGAGGCGCGTCGCGCCCAAAGACAGCTGATCTGTTGTCGGTAGAGTCGGCACCTGCAGTCGGGACTGGCCTACCAAAGGACCTGCTGCTCCCTATCCTCGAGTCTGTACAGGAAGAGATCACCGAGGTCCGCGCCGCACTCGCCCAGGTCGAAATGCGTATGGTTGGCGGGAGCCTGCTCGTCGTTTATGAAGCGGATGCGGATCGGGCGCGCGAGGGACTGGAGGCCTGGCTGAATGCCAGTGACAGCGAGGAAGACGACGAGGAGGACGACGAAGAAGATGAGCCTTCTAAAAAGCCCGGACCGCCGTGTCTGGTGAAGCTCATTGACTTTGCGCACACGCGTCTGGCGCCTGGTGAGGGGCCTGACCAAGGAGTCTTGCTCGGTGTGGACACGGTCTTGCGACTGATAGACGGTCGTATCAATGAAGTCAAGCAGCTTGCCTGAAGATGTAACTCTATTACTCGACAAATGTACTGCTTATGAAATTCGAGGCCCTGCGGTCTGCAGACCGCTTCCGTTCCCAGAACCACATAGAAGCGATGAGCTCCGACTCATGTGTATCTGCTGTTTACATCTAAATTATGTTCTAATTCATATGCCTCGGTGTCATGACATACCGTTTTATCAACCAGCTGTAGCAATTCGCGTACTTCAGCACTAGCAGGGTTCGAACGCTCGGCCTGGCGCGGGTACGCGTTTCAAGGACGCGCCGCCCGTGATTGGTAGCGGCAACAGCTTGACAACTCCCGTCATCCTTCCTCGCATTGCCAAAGCTGCATCTTTCTACGCTTTCATGCACGACTTCTATTCTTCTAAGACGCAGTGAGCATTTGCGCGATGTCCCAGCACAAACACGCCTCGACTGCCGCCAAAGAGCGTGAGCCCAGATTAAGAGTGAGTAGTATGCCTGCAGACGTGTTCGACGTGCAGAGCTGATTTCTGCCCCTCTTTCTAGTTTGAGAATCACGAGCAACAGCCAGTCAAGTTTTTCATTGACTCTGACTCTAGCCGCAGCCGTGCTCAGGTCCTGGACGGCCCCGGCAGGCCCCGTATCCGTCTCACTGATAACAAAGCTGCAGAATATAAGAAATTCATCACGGTCTGTCTACGTGTACCTATCAAATGACCTCAACGCTGACCAAGGCTTAGCAATACGGAGGAGTGGTGCTAGCACGCGGAGAGGAAGAAAACGCAGACGTAATCATTGTCGAAAGCACCATGAAGGACGACTACCTACAATACTACGCCGCCCGCAACAACCCTACTATCGTAGAGACTCCGAAATTCCTCAAAAGGTGTCGTGAGAAAGGTATTTACGAGCACGGTGTTCAAAAGATAAACAAAAAGTACGTCTAGTGTTCCACGAAGGTCGACATGTTGATAGCGTTTCTGATTTAACAAGGCGGACACCTTTCACAGAAGAGGAGAGACAGATGCTATTCAAATACATAGCCCAGCGAATTCCGAAGTCAACTACTCCCGGTCGGTCCGGCAACAAGATTTACGAGCAACTAATGGAATACGCCGAGATGGTAAGGCAGTTCATAACGCCCGCACCTGCGCTGACCTTGAACGCAGAATCCTCGAGGGCCTTGGGCCCTTGCCACTAGACATACCTGGCAATCATGGCGCAACCACTACGACAAAAACAAGGCCAAATTCGACCCCATCATAGACAAAATAGCTGAGAACGGGACGGTATTCAACGGGGAAACTTATGATATGGGCCGTAGAAAAAACACTCAGCATGTCTCACGAGAATTGGAGAGCGACATCGAGGAGGGGCTGAACGCTATTGATGAAATGGTCGAAGAAGAAGAGGAGCCCCCAGTATTACGGCGCCGTACAAGACCAGTGAATGATGATGACGACGACTATATCTTGGGACGAAGCGACGGCGAATCCGACAGACCTCCTGCGCGGAAGCGGAGACGCGTCGAACCTCAGGTCCATAGTCGGATGGATGATATCTCGGATTGGGAAGAAGGTTTTGTCCCCAACGGTCGCACAACACGGTATGAGGCGCACCGTTTCGCACATTTGTCTTCTCGTTCCAACACTTCTTACCAGCGACACATCCGAAATTCACCCCGGCCCAGATGATGCGGGGCCTTCCGGGACTCAGCGCACGCCATCGCCCGTGCCTCTGCAGTCACGGAACTCGACCCCTACCCCACCACCACACCTCAAACCACCGAAGCCACGTCCCAGGGCTCGGGTAGCTCGAGCCTCTACGCCATTGAATACTCAGCAAACCCTAGTCAACTCCTCTTCTCCTGCAAAAACCGACGAGCAACTCTCACAGTCAGACGACGCTTCCAATCACGTTGTGTCAAAAGCCAAGGAGGGACCCCCTGAGCTTCCTATACGCCACTTACCAAGACGGCCGGCGCCTCGGCGTCAATGGAGACAGGTGTATGTTGACCTGCGACGGCGTCCAACGAGGGCGAATTTGTTGCGTTTAGCTGCGAATGCCCATTCTGAGCCCGAGGCCCCGTCTCTAGAAACACATCCTGCCGTGGGCGATGATGCTGATTCCGGAGATGAAGATGGTGCGACCGGCGCAGTCGACGGAGAGGAAGAAGACGCCGGCGAGGAAGAGGCAATGGCTAACGATGCCCATGGAAGTGGTCTCGGAAGCGACGACGAGCACAGTGCTGGATGGCTTGTGGCCGAAGTGAAGGAGGACACCGAGGGTCACCCATTTGACGCAGACGACGGCGACAGCGACGGCGATTAGGGCGCGTTACCCAGCCACCTGCCTCCACGAGAAGAATGACTAGGACACACTGCGCGGGGATCTGCCATTCTGCTCGACCATCTGACATTTACTACTCATCCACTGATTCTCATGACCTCTTTGCTGTAGATTATCTTCCGCTCATTTCCAATGGGCTCAACCTATAATGTAATTACGCGGTATAGGGTGAGGGCATAACACTCATCCAAAAGAACCTTCTAATACATATTCTCGAGAGGAGGGACAGATATAATGCAACCTCAGAGTCTACAGCGCGAGTTGTTCAATAATCCCGGTTACCGTACTGCATTTCTCTGCGACGTTGCTCCGCGTAGGACCATGTCGCGATGACAAGGTCGAGAATGTGGAGTATGGATTCGTCGATGTGTAGAGCGGGCTTCTTTCCTGTGAGAAAGTTGCGTTGTTGTGTCCTCGCAACCGTTCTAGGGGTACTCGAGCCGTCATCGAGCTCTAACTGTGTCACAGGCTCCAATCAGCAATTATCGCCGTGAGCGAAACGAACGGCAAACATAGGATGTGGACGATTCCAACTTCCATTTGTACGACTGCCCATCGGGGGCTTGGAACGTCCTTGCACTACAAGTCTGTCAGCATCGTCGTTCGGGAGAGACAGGAGGAAGGTTACCCACTATCCGAGCTTCGAGCGCTGCAGAAATGTGTCCGTCTCGTAGATTTGACCATTGAATATGAGACGCGAGCTCCGTATGGAATGCCATTGAATCCGTGCGAGCTCCTGACGTTCATCCGTACCATCGGCATCGCGCGTATGCCGGTAGATGGTCGTTGTGTCTCGCGAGAACTTGAAAGGCGTAGTGATAGTGTACAACGCCTCGCCTGCATCATTCGAGAGCACGACGTTACACGCAGAGTTTTTAGAGAGATGCAATTCCATAGCGGTGATGTCGGTGCCAGTGTGTTGGGAGTTCAAGGGAGAGTGTTGATATCCCAACAGAACATCGATGTCAGGTTTATATAAGATGTTCTTTGTATGTACGCACTAGGTACCTAATGATCGAGCGCGGTGAGGGAGGCGCGATTGTGGCGTTGATAGAAAGTTGAATGTATAGCGCAGTGACTGCGGCCCAGCTGGTCCGACCTAAACCCCCGACCAACGCTGCGGATAGTGTATAAATTGAGTTACAGTGGCATTAATACCTCCTTGAAACCAACGATCAGGTTACGGCGAGTCCAGGGGGGGCAATACCAAGCCGAAAACATGGGGCGAACGCGCGATGCGTGGATCCGTTAGTGCAAACCAATCGTAGGACTCTGTAAGAAAAAGGAAAATAAATATTGAGACCCGTAGGTCTACCACTCCGGGAAAGCGTGTCATCCTTGTGCAGGGGCCATGCTAATCTTCTCTGTATCGTTCCAATTTTTTCGTATGTCACCCCGAAGGGGACATTGTTCTGTGCTTGCGCCCGGCCTTGGTCGATCGACTTTCGCATTTTGCCCAACCCGCGGGTGTGGGCGCTTACTCCATGCGGGCATGGCCCGAGGCCTTTGTGGGATTCGTGTTCAAGCTATGCACGCAATGAGGGTTATTATATGAGACAGAAACAGCCGGAGTTTATTGTGCTAGGTCTTCCAATTCAAAACTATCGACGAGTTTGCGGTCCAGGACAGTCCGAGGCAGTCAGATATTGCGGGTCAGCTCATGCAACGTCGGCTGCAGAGCCCGTCGGAGCTCGCTTTCGTCTGCATCAACGCTTGACAGCGTCTTGAGTACTCCGCCGAGATCTGATACCGTCAAGGTCGCCACTTGGAGGCGCTGCATAACGCTGTTGGTCCCGAGTCATGAGAAATCGGAAGAGGAGCGAGTCGCAAAGACAATGCTTACGCGGGTGTAAGCAGGGTGTTTTGTCCGCGTTTTGTCGCAACGTTCAGCAGGGCCTCGAGCGTATCCATGTCAACTCCCTCAGCCAGCCGTTCTAGGAGAAGGTCGATACAGAGGCTCCGGAGAGTTTGGAGCTCTTCAGACGCATGAGCGTTGACGGCTTCGTCTGTCGTCCAGAAACAAATCAATGGAGTCAAAAAGAATTGCGCGTCCTTCCGCGGGTCCTTTTCTTCGTAATCTTCCTTGGGATCTTCGAATAGCTGGTCCGTAATCGTCTTGAAAACAAAGGCGACGAGGTGGTCGCATCGCAAGGACACGCATGTCTGGACGAAGGTGTGTGCTGCTGTCGCTGCCGGGTTAGCTGACGGGCGGTCAAGATATTCGATCAAATCTGTGGCCTTGATAGCGGCTTCCATGAACACCGCCACAACATGCTGTTTTTCTTCGCCGTCAGGGATATCTTCGGATGTTGATACTTCGCGTGCCATCTGCTGGAGAACAAAAAACCTTTTTATGGTCGTTATTTTGGCGAGCGTATCACTTCCCCCGATCATCAGCTAGGACTCAGTTAGGGCGGAGGGTACATACGCGTTATTGAGCAGGGATATTCCCCCGCTGGCACCAATGAGACGAACTAGAGCGGGGCAGTCATCGATGTTTAGGGATAATTCTCCCAGCCCGTTGATGATAGTTCGCACTTGAACGGTAATCCAAGCCTTGCATTCATCGACAGAACCCGCCTGACGATCTCCGTATGACGAAGGCATCGGGTCAGCTAGCCAATCCACGAACATGAGAAGCCATTCCAATTCATCGTGATATGGGTGGATAGTGTCTTCGTTGAGGTTCAAGTCTCCCAACCTCAAATTAAACCTGCAAACACACGTCAGAGAAACTCGAATGGAGAACATGAATCACAGCACCCTTGCTTGACCGCCGAGAAGCCCCACTTCTCAATAGCGGCCCACTTATATTCCTCCAGAAGCCGCACGAAGTTCATGCACCTTTCGGCAGCAGTGCACCACAGCTTCGGATCGTCCCATGCAAGCGCGGCCTCACAGACTGTTTCCACATGGTCGTAATTGCAATCGTCGCACCAGTCGTACAGCTCGACATGCCCCAGTAGCAAGGCAACCAGCTTGTCGAGATGAGGAGTGCGTTCGGGCATAGTTCCGCCACGGACTCTTGGGCTGAGCTCCTTGCGTGCCTTTTCTAAACCCTTGATACCCATATACGTCAATGAGAAGTCGTCATGGCCAGGCCAGATCAGAAGTACTCCTCGATGATACCCTGCATGACAGACAAGTTAGCCTTGGTCAGGAGACGATAGCGGGAAGATCGTTTACATCTATCGAGTGTGCCGCCGTCCTGAAGCTTTCCATCAGCCACACAGCAAATGAGATACTGTAATACTCACATTGCCATAGTATTCCTCCACCGCCTCTGTGTTGGGCTCGGCGCGCTCCAAGCCACGCCCGAGACGGTATGGAATGGTTTCGTCCCCCATGAAATAAGCAATATTCTCACAGATCAGCGTACCCTCGAGGTCGACAAGGTGAGTTATTGTGGCTTCAGCGGTGTATGGATTCCGGTATTTGAAACGCTTGTGGAGGCCATCGTCGCTCCTATATCCGTCATTTTCGCGGTCCCAGGCGCCAGTGAGTTGAAGCTCGAGATGCGCAAGCCCAACCTTGAACCCATGCTTCTCAGCTATGGGTCTTAGCAACGCTACCCTGAGTGCATCTACGTCCTTCAGAGCACTGCCGTTCAAGTTAGCTTGTGAGTAGCTGTGATCCAGGCGATATATGAGCTTTGAGGGCGAATCCACTCCGTGCAGGTCTTGACCCCATGCTTGTAGGATACGGTCGAGTGCGGCGGTCATGCGGGCGTTGGACTGTACCGGCGGGCGGACCGACTGCGTCGTGCGAATCAGGTTGTACGAGAGAGCGAGGCGATATCCGCTCTCCACGGGTTTGATTTCGTGGGTGATATCGGTATACCACGCCATGATGTTCGTACTCTTGCTGGTCTTGCTGCAGTCATATACTACAGACTTGTCGTTGTGAGTAAGATGCGCGGCACCGCCGGTATGAGCCGACGGGAGCACGACAACCATTGTGGCGAACATCCCGTCCGTCTTCTCGGTACTGCAAAGGCGCATGAGAGGTACACAGAGGAGGTATACGGGAACAGACGTACTCAACGTGAGGAAGAAAGCTATCAACGACGTCGGTAAGCGGCCGTAAAATCAGTTGTCAGAGACTCACTGAGATCCCTCTTCGTAAAGCAAAAGCTTGTACAGTTCGCATCGCGGCTCGATTGCGACACTGTCTAGACCGAGAGCGCGACAGACCTTTTCAACGACATCATCGACAAAAGGTTGCCATTTGGGGTTCTCAATAGTGACCTGTGCGAGTACCTGTGAGATCGCAAACGGTTCAGAGAAGCCATACGAACCTCCGAAGCGTCCATCTCCCACGTATCACGGATATGCCTGTCGACGATAGTGCGCTCACCCTTACCGAACGGTGCCTGCTTTGCCTCGCTCTTGATTACGGCTGCCTCGCGAGTGCTCAGAGGGAGTCCTATCATGCCAAGTCTTGCGAGACTAAGCCATGGATTGGGTGCCTCCGGGAACTCCTTGTGGAAGGAAAAGGACCCGCCAAAGTCCACGTTGTTGTTGAAGACATCCTCAAAATCGTCCTGTGTGAGGGTGGTCAGAGCAGCCTTACTGTGGCAAAGTCGGAAAGGGTATGATACGTACTCGAATATTCTTACCGAGCGCGTCGGCGATGGGTGGAGTTGACATACTTGATCGAGGACAGTATTGTCGAGAATTCTAGGAGAAGAACACAGATACGAGAGCTGAGGTAGTTGGTCGTAAGGAGAGGAACGAGCTGGCTAGTTCATTTGAGTTCTTGATGCACGACGATGCCGCGTGCCGCTGCATGAGAGAACAATGGCCGAAAATGTCGCGTGACCCTAGTGAGTCCTAGCAAATTCCTAGGGTCTCGCGAAGCATTTCTCATGCACACATACCAGTGCAATATAGTCTCTTTGCTGATAGACACAGTCTGGGTCAGCCTCCATTCGCTTGAAAATTTCGATATGGCACGTACATGTAGGAACGGAACGAGCAGAGACGCATCGCTCGACTCACTCATATCGCTTATGTAATACAAATAGAGCTAAACAAACACCGCGCATCGCGACGTTTCTGCGACTTTGGGAAGGCTCCCTGTAATAGAATCAGCTGAAGATACTAGGGTGGTACTGATAGCGGAGACATTTTTATTGAAAGATGATTCTTGAAATATTCCCACTCATAAGACGACGCGACAGGTGTCACCCGCGTGATGGCGGGTGTCATTTGATAGCAGCTGTCACCCGCCATCACGCGGGTGACAGCTGTCAGAGGACGATGGCGGGATGAATTCCTTTGGTAGCTCGATTGGGGGTGCTAGTTGGGGGTGGCAGACAGCAGTAGAGACCTCGCTATTGATATATTTTTGGATGTCCCCTCCAAGTTCCCTTTCAAAATAACGCAGCTACCGCGCACCGGAGTCTAGGAATCCAGGAAAGTGACAGTACCGATCCCTCTCAACTGGCTGAGGCTGCAGCTACCACTCACAAGATCTTGAGTTGACCGCCACTGCAATAGTACTAAGGTGAAGTTCGAACAAATAAATACATTCTGTAATGTCTGACGCTCCTTCGCACACGCGACAGGTGTCACCCGCGTGATGGCGGGTGTCGTTCTCTGACACCTGTCACCCGCCATCACGCGGGTGACAGCTGTCATGCGTGCGATGGGGGATGAGACTGGGGCACGGAAGAGTATGTGAAAGATATTAGAAGGACAACGCGCACGGAGACCTTTCTATCGAGAGGTGATGTTCGAAATATTCCCTCTCATAAAATATTGCGAGACGACGCGACAGCTGTCACCCGCGTGATGGCGGGTGACAGGTGTCAGAGAACGACACCCGCCATCACGCGGGTGACACCTGTCGCGTGTGCGACGGAGGGTCAGACGTGGGGCGAAAAACGTATTATAGTCATAGGAGAGACCTGCTATAGGATACAGAATACATGAAGTGCAACAACGTCGAAGATTGAGACACCGTCACGTCAGTTGTCGTGAACGAGGGCGCTGGTCGGAGTTTGGAAAGTCCCAAAGCTGGAGAACTCAGAATAGCCGTGTGGCATGGCGTATGACCCATACCCAGTTCCTACCATATCACAAGTACGGTGCGGTGGTACCCTATTGAATGTTATTAGCTAGTGCCTGAGGGAAGGAATTTGCGCCACTTACATGTCTCGAGCGTACCTCCCTCCTGAAAACAGGGATAATCCCAGGCAGGTGAGTTATGCACGACATCCAGACACGACAGGCTGGCTTACGTTTCCAGTATATTCCTCGATATCGTCATCATCAGACGCTTGATACTCCAGACCACTGCAAAGGTCCTTGGGAATAGTGAAGTCGTCACGGTGTGGCAGAGCATCGACAATAGGACTTCCTCTGAGGCTGACAAGATTGGTGATCTTCGCTTCGCGAGTATGAGGTCCAGAGGCGACGAAACCAGTGTGAATGTCCGCGTCGTCGACGGGCGGGGTATTGCCTCCGTCCCACTCACCCAAAAGGGAGCATGTGAGATGCGCAAGGCCAAGCTTGAAGTTGTATTTGTTTGCGATGGGACGGAGCAGAGCGACCCGTTCAGCATCCGCGCCTTTCAACGCGCTGCCACACAAGTCGGCCTCCGAGTATGCGTGGTCAAGTCGGAAGATGATCTTGGCAGGCCCGTCGTCGTATTCGTCCCAGGCGGAGAAAACCTTGTCAAGCGCTGCGCTGATACGGTCGTTGGCTCTTACCGGCGGGCGAATGAAGGTCGTCGTGCGAATGAGGTTGTAGGATAATGCGAGGCGGTACCCACTTTCCACCGGCTTGACCTCATGCTTGACGTCCGTGTACCAGCCCATCACGGTCGTGACCATCTTGCTATTCTCGCTAGCGTTGTAGACCTCTGACTTGTCATTGTGGGACAAGTGCACGGCACCCCCTGTGAATGCAGACGGGAGTACAACGACGATAGTCGCGAACATGCCGGTGGCCTTCTCGGAACTGTAATGACGTTGTTAGAACGCATCGACGAGAAGAGAAAGAATAACGTACTCGACATGGGGGAGGAAGCTACAAATGAGTCATCAGATTACCGCAGCGTACAAGCGAAAGGATGACTTACTGCGAGCCCTCCTCATACAATAAGAGCTTGTACAGCTCGCATCGCGGTTTGACGGCCTCGAAGTCTACCTCGAGTTTCAAACAGGCCCTACGCACCACTTTGTCCATAAAGCGCTGCCACTTGGGATTCTCGCAAGTAACCTAGCTTAATATTAGTGCCGCATATCGCGCCTAGCAGCAAGCCCGCATACCTCAGTGGCATCCAACTGCCAAGTGTCACGAACGGTCTTGTCAACTACCGTGTGTTCACCCTTGCCGAACGGTGCTTGCTGCGCTTCAGCCTTGATAGCGGCAGCATCGCGCACGCTGAGAGGGAGCCCAACCGTACCAAGCTTCGCGATGTTGAGCACGGGGTTGGGGGCGTCTTCGAAGGTCTTGCAGAAGGAAAAGCCGTCGCCGAAGTCCAGTCTGTTACCCAAAATTTGCTCGAGGTCGCTCTAGTGGAGGTAGGTCAACTCATCATCAAGGACGACGAAGTAAAAGAGCACCCGTACCCGTATGTCCTCTCCAATGGAACGCTGTCCTTCGACAGATTCAACATCGGAGTCGCTGCCAGAGGAGTTGCTCGTAGACTCAGCGTCGGAGTCGCTGCCAGACGAAGTACTGGTAATTTCATCGTCTGAGTTTGGCATGGTCAGTAAAAGGCTCGAAAAGTGGATGCTGTGAAGGGGTTGGTGGTGGTGAGGGGGTACAAAACTTGGTGGTCTTATAAGTGTTCTCCTGCGGAACGCCCACGAAGATGGGGGCCAAGATGGGCCAGGAAGATGGGCCAAAACCTTATTCGGTGGCCACGATCGCCGCTTCCGCGCACTGGTGGATTCGATGACTCGTGGCACGGGCAGCAATTGGCAGGGATTGGCTCGCGCAATGAAAATCTGCAACAGCGGCGAGATTGTCAAAACTGTTCTCTCTCCATATTCGCCTCGGAGGTCGTTTGAAAGGTGGGTACGAAGCGGACATACTCGAGGAAGTGGGTCAAATGGATGTATTTTTGGATGGACGCGTACACGAGTGGAATATCACTAGCTATAACTGAGCTCGTGAACACGAACCGGATTCGCTTCATGGATATCTAGCGGATAGAGTTAGCGAGAGCTCTTCTCATAGAAACCAGAAGGGTATCAGAGAACCGAGTCTCGACATACGCCATCCTCAAAGAGGCGGCTGTCAGACGGCACTTCCTAATTGCTTTCGGTTGTTGGCTCATCTCTAGGCAGGGGGGAATCCCGGAGGACGAACAAGTACTCACGAGTTGCCCAACGCCGTGCTCAATGATTTTTGTCACGGTTAACCTCCTACGATCGAAGGCATTGATACTGCAGAGAGGCGGTCAGCAAAGACGTCATTGAAGACATGAGAAGAGTGTCAGAGGTGCAAATGAGTTTGGCTATTGCTCTGCCTATCGTCACAGCTTTGAAGCTACTACGACTGGGGCGGCAGCGAGATCATCACGATGTCTCAATGGAAAGCGTACTCACTTAGCAAGGCTGCTGCGTCGAGTGCATGCCAATTCTCGGCTTACAGAAGACTGTGTGAGTTGTTAGAGTATGTGGGGACGGAGTTACGCGTGGGGGTTCAGAAGAAAGGGAGACCGCGATGAACGAAAATGAAGCCAGAAAAATTCGGGATTTATACTCTTGTTGTATCACGTGACCGCCTTCCAAATGCAGCGTGTGAGTTCCTTCCCGATTTGGCGCTCAACATCTCTTACCCCAACCTCGATGGCTACAAACGACGCTTTGTTGGCTCTACGCCACGCAATAAAGTCCAAGACAGCTGTGAAGTACTCAAATGCTTCTGGGCCAACAGAATCTCTCCAATCAGCGACAGAGATTGTCCTGTCGCCGTCAGTTTCGTTACCCAAGTCCACACCAACCCGCCTGCGCAAGCCTGGCACTAACTCAGCGGACCCCACCGCGAATCCCCACGATTTCTTCACTCTGCATGCCGTGTATCTTGCCTGGCTTCTAAAGGACGCGTCCGGCGCGGAGTACATGAAACAGGCGCGAGAGAATGGTCTCGCAGTCGGCTTCGTGAGTGTCACGGAACGGAAGAACGTGGTGGATTGGTTAGAGGGACGGACAAGCGACTTGCGTAACGTCGCGCCGGCAGCCTGTACGTATATGACCTACAAATAGTCCCGAGATACTAACAGTGAAGCAGCAGGATCAACTACACCGCCCGGTTCACCACCTCGCGCGGCAGGTCACTTACCCTCGACGCCCCATGCCCATCGAACGACAGACCCCTCTTCGTCCCCATCCAAGCGGAGATACATTGCTGACACCGCCGACGTTGACGTCGTCAAAAAGATTAAGCTCAACGAAATAGAGCTGCGCGACAGGAATACTATCCTTCATGGCATCAAGGCCAATGTACGTCTCGAGGTGCTTCCATTTATTCCCGACGTTGTCTGACTTATGAGCATTAGAATTTCTCCAACGTTCGCACAGCGTTTACGGACAAGCTGAAGAAACTAAAGGAATCGGGTAAAGGTGGCGCAGCGGCAGCTGCTTCTGGACCCGGTAAGCCCCCGGTCACGTCTAGGGTCCATCTCCCGCTCATACCATTTAGATCCCAAACTACTTGCGCGAAAACAACGTACGTAGCCATGCGTCCCCGTTCCCGGTTTCCTATATTAACTGGACTTCAGGCAACCTCTACCCAATCATCATCATCTCCTCGTCCCCAACATCCCTTATCACGATGCACAATGTCAAAAAGTTCCTCCAGGATGCCGTCTTCGAGAGTCCTGGCGACGCGCGAAACCGAGCCGCGGCGGAGGGGAACCCCCGGCCAGAAGACATGATACCCATCTACCGCAAACGCACCACGATCGACAGTTCAGGGCGGGAGACAGAGATACAGGCGCGGTATGTAATTCGCATTATGCCAGATGGTTCCCTGAATCTCATTTGCTTTCGCAGATACGCGGTCGTTGACTCTACCGAGGCCCTGTCAAAGTTCGGCCAGGACGCCTGGGAACGTGTCGTCTGCGTCATGACGACGGGCCAGGCGTGGCAATTCAAGCCATATAGATGGAGCGACCCGAAGGATTTGTTTCACCATGGTACGCTTCCAGTCTTTGTCATGTTCTTGCCCATACTCACCCGCAATAGTCAAAGGGTTCTACGTCTCGACGACGAGCGACCCGCCGAACACGAAGATCAAAGACTGGAATGTCACCGAGTTGAAGGTACGTCCAATTCTATGGCTTATCTCTCACACTTACGTTGCTCTGTAGATCGACCAGAACCGGCGACACGTAGATAAGTCGGTTGTGGCGCAATTCTGGAAGACGCTGGACGCATGGACAATGGCAAACAAGCCTTGGGTTATGAAGTCATGAAACTCTCTACTGTTGTCGTATCATTTGTTTTGTATCGCTCTGGCTACGCATTCGACTGCCCGTCAATTCATAGACACTTAGTTCTCGAATCGCAGGCCGGTTGTGACATGTGACATGTGACTATGGTTCAGTTCGCCGTCAGTGTGACATGTGACCACGCCGGTCCTTACCGGCCCTACCAGCGACGTGACCGAGCTGATGATTGTAAGTAATTTGTTACCTGGGCGTCACGCCCATATATTCTACGCGTACTCTTTCCGCTACCACCACCTTTCCTCCTCGTCCTCCTCGTCGCCGTCGCCCAGCTCATCATGGCACAATGGGGACAAGGCTACCAGTATCCCATGCAGACGGGATACAATCCACAGCAGCAGCAAGGCTTTCAGCCAGGCGGTCTCGCTCCGCAGCCTACAGGCTTCCCTGGGCAGGGTCCAGCGAACTTCCAGCAGCCTCAGCAGACTGGATTTCCTGGTCAACAGCAGCCGCAGCCGACGGGATATGGTATGCAGCAACCTGGGTTCCAACAGCAGCAGGGGTTCCAGCAGCAGCCAGGATTCCAGTCGCTGCAAGCGCAGCCGACGGGCTTCCAGCCAAGCGCGTTCCAGCGTCGAGCACCCCCGCCCGTGCCGCCCATTCCATCCCAGTTCCAGCAGCAGGGCGCGCAACCGACCGGTATGCTTGGGGTGCAGACCCAGAATAGGTTCCTGAGCCCATCGCCAGGCCCGCTTACCGCGCAGCCGACTGGGTTTGCTGGCGCGATGCAGCCACTGGTGCCGCAGATGACAGGCTTTGTCGATCCTCGCCTCCAGATGATGTCCAGCACATTCCTCCCCGCCAACCCCTCGATGCCGTATAACCCCGCGGGCGCGCCGCAGCTTCAGCAGCAGGGTGGGGTCTCCCTCCAGCAGTCGTTCCAGCAACACAACCAGACACAGCGTGGCACTGCTGCACCTAGAGTCCCATGGGCATTGTCGAAGGCCGAGAAGAAGTCCTACGACCAGATCTTCCGTGCTTGGGACACGCGTGGCGAAGGGTTCATCACCGGTCAGACCGCACTCGAGGTGTTCGGGCAGAGTGGTTTGGACAAGAACGATCTCGCGAAAGTCTGGTGAGTCGGTCACGGGTTGTGCTTTGGCATTGACTGAGGTTTCTGTAGGGCGCTCGCGGATGGCGACAACCGCGGCAAATTGAACCTCGCAGAGTTCCATGTCGCGATGGGTCTTATTTACCGAAGTACGTCATGACTGCGCATGGTCCTCGGATACGTCACTCACCGCTGTCCAGAGCTCAATGGCAACGAGATTCCTGACGAGCTGCCCGCTGAGCTCGTGCCCCCCTCACATCGCGATCTCGACACGTCAGTCAACTTCTTGAAGGACATTTTGAAGAACGATCCTCGCGCTCGATCCCCAGGGAACCTTGATGGACCTGTATCAAAGTTGAAGGAGCGCTCATTCAATAGCACATCCGCCCCGGGCGCAGGGGGGCGTCAAGATGCAACAGTCTACAAGTACAACGACGAGACCCCCGCTGGAGGCTTCTACCAACCTCGTTCGCGACACGTGGATCGTGCGGCCATTCGTACAACGAGCGAGAGCAACAGTCCTGCTTCGGATTTGTCTGACATGAAAAGGCAGCTGGAGAACACTGCGAAGATGCTCGATCGTAACGCGGAAGAGAGCGCTGCTCGTACGGCCGAAGACGACGAACTAGAGCGCGAAATGTCCGACATGCGCTATCGTGTCAAGAGGCTTCAAGAAGATTTGGATTACGCTTCAAGGGGACCTAGGACGACAGCTAAAGACGAAGAGCGCAGGAGACTCGAGCGGCAATTGATGACAATAATGCACGAGAGGATTCCGGAGTTGGAGCGGCGTATCCAAGACCGGGAGGAGCGCAAGAAGAGGGAGGAGCGGGAGTGGAATCGCGAGCGGGACCGACGCAACGACAGGTTCGGACGGTATGATGACCGCGATAGGGACAGAGACGAATTCTCCTCTCGATATGATGACCGGGACCGCGATAGAGATTTCAGGTCCTATGACCGGGATCGTAGTCGTGATCGCGACGACAGGGATAGATATCGCGACACAGACCGGGACCGACCCTATTCACGGAACCGCGACAAGGAGTACGAGCGGCCAAGAAGTCCTCCCGCCGCACGGAGCCCTCCCCCGCCACCTCCTGCCCCTTCCACCAGTTCCATCAGTAGGCCACCACCTGCACCTGTACCAACTGCTTCTCCGGCTCCTGCGTTGGCAAAGATGTCGCCCGAGGAACGTAAGGCCCACGCCAAGGCAGAGGCCCAGCGGCGCATTGCAGACCGGATGGCAGCCTTAGGTCTCTCACCTGCTCCATCGTCAACACCGAAGGTCGATAGCAGTGTCGAAGAACGACTTGCCAAGGAGAAGGAAGAGGCGGCGGAGAAATCCAAGGCAGCTGAACGCGAGGCCGAAGAACGAGAACGAGTTCGCCAAATGCGCCTGCAAGGAGAGAAGGCGTTGAAAGACGGTTCATCGCCGACAACGCCAACAGCGACATCTGCTCCACAACCCATAGCTGCCCCTGCCCCTCCCAAGGCTGCCCCACCTGCGCCGAAGCCGAGAGCTCCTGCACCTCCTCCTCCGCGCAAGGCCCCCGCCTTCAAGCCCGCGATTGTGACACGTGCGCCGCCCGCTCCTGCCCCGCCTGCTCCTGCGCCCCCTCCTCCTGCACCTGCGCAGCCTGAAGTTGATCCAGAGGAGGAAGCGTTCCGCGCACGCGAAGCGGCTCTGAGAAAGGCTCGCGAAGAGCGCCTTGAAAGGTTGCGGAAAATGGAGGAGGAAGAGGCTGAGGCTGCAAAGCGCCTTGAAGAGGAATACCAGGCTCGACGCAAGCAGTTTATGTCACCGCCTCCGGCCGCGCCTCCTGCTCCTACTCCTCCGGCACCTGCACCTCCAGCACCCCCTGTTTCTGCTCCAGCACCTCCCCCGCCGCCCCCGCCTCCTGCACCTGTGACGCCTCCACCAACTATGAGTCCGCCTGCGGCGGCTTCCCCTCCTGTCGACAAGGCCAAGACCAATCCATTCAGTCGCATGATGCAAGAAGGTTCGACGCCAGGCGTTACATCCCCTCCGCTCACGACCAATGGAGGTACGAATCCGTTCTTCAAGCCTCAGGTATCCTCGCCACCTGCTGCCCCTCGTGCACCCTCCGCCCCGCCTCCGTCGAAGAGTCCAGCACCGCCGGCGGTCAAGGCAACCTATCAAACCGCGCCTGACAGTGAAGATGATTGGGATGAGATCGAAGAGAAGGATCAGGACGAGAGTAGTGATGACGAGCTCGACTCTTCTCGTGATACGCGCAACAAGCTTGCACAGCAGCTGTTCGGTAGTATCCTGCCGCCATCGCGTCCTCAGTCCGCTGCACCCACGCAGCCTGTTCCATCTGGACCAAGTACCCCTGCGCCGCCTCCGCCCCCGCCTTCCGCACCACCTGCGCCGCCCGCGCCGGCTTTCGCTGCGCCCCCGCCACCTCCTCCGCCTGCAGCTCCTCCGGCACCAGGTGCACCTGCTCCCCCACCTGCACCACCCGCTCCTGGTATTGCTGCGCCTGCGCCCAGCGGTGACCGGAACGCACTCCTGGATGCTATTCGCGGTGGTCAACGGCTCCGCAAGGCCGAAACCAACGACCGGTCGGCAGCTCCTGTGTCTGGAAAGGTCATCGGCGACGTCGCGCCTCCACCCCATATTAATGCTGTCGCTCGGCCGCCCTCGCCACCATCGCCTCCCGCCGCTCGTGGGCTCCCCCTCATGCCCACGTCTTCTGAGGCACCATCTACAGAATCGACGAGGTCGAACAGGGAATCCGTTGGTTGGTTCGCTGGTCTTGCCGCGGATCACGGTATCTCCTCAGCCGATCGACTAGATTCCATGGCTGAGGAAGAGGAACCAGAGACACCCGTTGCCGTACCTCACATCCATGTAGATGAGACCCCTACCTCGACGCCTGCACAAGGCGACGACCCAATGCAAGACATCGACATGTCTACTCGTATGTAACTCTTAATTTTCAAACGACACCGTCTCATTCTCTACCACAGAATACCACGTACGCTCCTTATATGCCTACGAAGGCCAGAGGCCGGAAGATCTTTGTGAGTACAGCATAAATCCAGTACCACCCATGCTAAAGACTTTGCAGCGTTTGGAGAAAATTTAATACTAACTGCAAACCCCTCTAAATCTGGAGCTGATTGGTGGTATGGCTCTCTCGTCCGTGATGGAAAGTCTGGATTCTTCCCCAACACATACGTCGAGCGCGTTCAACCTAGTAAGTGGATCACAAGTCGTACATTCATGCTGGCTGAGCCAAGCTTCAGTAAAAGCGAAGGCCCTGTATGCCTATGAAGGCAGCAATGCAGACGAGCTGCCCTTCAGCGAAGGGGACGAACTGAACATCGTCGACCGCAGCGATGCCGACTGGTGGAAAGCAGAACAAGGCGGCGTCGTCTTTATCGTGCCTGCCGCATACCTGGAAGCTATAGATGGTCAGTGACCATGCTCCCCTTCCCCAGCTTCTTCTGTTTACGCTGTGTGGATACAGGCTGAAGTAATTTTTCACGTTCTTTTTACATGTATGGATCATTCAATAAATGCGGGCTTCTCTTGATACGCCCCGATTTCAATTACAAACGCATAGACTCAGCCTTCACCCCCAAGCCCATCGAGGTCGCACCTGCCGAACCAGTCGCAGTGCGAGTCAACGACTACGCGGAAACCCCAGGGGATGGTGAGGAGATCGATACTGATGACGATTCTGAGTGGGACAGCGACAGCGACTCTTTCGCAAGTACTCAGTCGTCCGACGAAGAGGAGCAGGAGCTCACCGAGGAACAACGTCGCGTAGATCGCGAAGCCCGTGCACTAGAGCGGCAGCGCGTCCTCGAGGCAGCAGGCCTCGTCATCGCCAAGTCTGACAAGAAGCCTCCTCCTCGTCCCGCCCGGCGCAGGAGCACGCGAAAGCATCGGCCCGCTCCCGCCGTCCCGCATTCTCACAGGCGCGCTGAGTCCAAGGACCTCCCTTCACTTCCATCTCCTTCTGAACCAGAGCATGACGTCGGCCGTGACAACTCACTCAGACTCGACGACGCCTTTGAGAGATACGAAGCGTACAAGACCGCCAACGCCGGTGCGGGTAACAGGTTGTCCACCATTTCTGTCGACACCTCCGCGTCCCTGCAGAGCTCCACCCCGTCGCTCACTGTCATCCGGAGTCCCTCTCTCCCTGCCCTGCGCAGTCCCTCTGCCGATCCGTCTGAAACTGGCGGCAGATCTCATTCAAACTTCTTCAGCTTCTTTGGGAGGAGCAAGACTCCCGGCGAGAGTTCTGAAGGACGCGTTATGCCTGTCATCTCAGGTCCCATTCCAATGGGGAGTGAATTCTCCAAGGACGGAAGCATGAGTCCCGGGCTTAACGCGAGCGATAGTGGGTTTGGAACGGTAAGTTGCTCGATGCTTGAACTTAGCTTGGTGAAGTCTGACGTACATATTGCGCTCTTGCAGTCCTGGGCAAGCTTAGTTGATAGGTCTGCCCTTGAGGAAATCCCACCCAAGGAACGTAAGCGGCAAGAGGCGATCTTCGAGTTCGTCGCAACGGAATCCGCCTACGTGCGCGACCTGCAGTTGATCGTTGAGGTGCGCGTGCAACTTTTGTCACCTATGGACTGACGATAAGCGAACATGGTGCCAGGTTTTCTACACGAATCTCATCCCCATTTTGGATCAAAAGGCTACGACTGTGATTTTTGCGAATATCGAGGATATCCTTTTGACTAACACGGTAGGTTTTGCTGATGTCGACAATCTTGTGTGAATCTGACAGAGTATAGACGTTCTTGAGCTCGCTGGAAGAGCGACAGAAGGAGTGCAGGTTATATATTGACAGGATTGGCGACATCTTGAAGAACAATATCTCGCACATGGGTGTATACATGGTAAGTAGACGGCCTTACCAAGACTGTGGCGTGAATTAATCGCGAAAATCCGTAGGAATACTGTATCAACCAAAGCTATGCCATCAAAGTCTTGCAATCCCTCCGCGAAGGTAATCCAGAGCTTGCTAGCACGCTTCAAAGACTGCGCGATGAGCCAATCGTGCGAAATCTGGATCTTTCAAGTTATCTTCTAGTACCAAGTACGTCTTTCATTGAAGGCTACAGAGTGTACAACTCAGACTTCTATGATAGTGCAACGTATAACGAGATATCCGCTGTTGATCAAGCAGGTCGGTCTTCACCCAGCTAAATCCCCTTGAAGAGCCGCCGCTAACAGTCTTTAGGTTCTGCACTACTCTGAAGTCGAGGAGGAGCGAAGACAAGTCGAAGCAGCGCTCGAGATGTCCGAGAAGATCCTAAGTCACATCAATGAGACGATTCGTGAACAAGAAGGCAGAGAACGGCTGAAGACTATTTCACGCGATCTATGGATCGGAGAGGGGTCTGTCGAGTCCTTTGATAATATTATGATACATCTCCTGACTGCTACTTCAGACGATTGGACCTGACGGCTCCGACGCGGACAATGGGCATGCGGAAACTCTTGCGCGAGGGCATTCTTGTGAAGGCCAAGAGCGGACGCCGCCTTCGTGCCTTCCTGTGTAGCGACATATTGGTCTTGACCGAAGAGTCTGTGAAGGCATTGTATCGTATGGTGTGTTACGCTCCCTTAACACTGTTACTCCACTCACTCGTCCCAAGCCTATTCCACTATCCGAGATACAGGTGCGAGAAGCACCTGGCGGTCGAGGTAAGAAGCATCCGTCCCTTTGGGTATACCACCCGATTGACTCCGTGCACAGACGATCTCGTATTCCAAATCGCTTTGGCATATCCTCGTGGCGGCGACAAGATCAATTTCAAGGCGACATCCGCGCGTGACTGCCAGCTGTGGATGCAGGCCCTCGAGAAGGCGAGCCACGAATGTCGGCAGGCGGAAATGCGTGCTGCGAAGAGACGACAATCGAGACTGTCGGTCACCTAGCGTAGTGTTGCCTGGCTCATCCTGGTTTCTTCTCGATTTCTTTACAATCAGCGAACCTATCTTAGTAATGCGGACTCATAGAATCCATGGACTCAAACGATATAATTGCTTTAGCGTATCACACTCCTTCTATAAATTTCCTCGTTTACGACATACTCTATGTGCTGTCGTTATGTTTGTCGGAATTACTGCGCCACGGACGATGTGCCGAGAGCACGCGTCCGCCCGGGCCGCGCCGATTCGACGCGACGCGACTCACAGCGCTTGGCGGCAGCCTCGCTTTCAGGCCTTGCCTCCCTACTTACTCTCCGCCCTTCATCACAGCTCTACTGCCTCTTTATTTACTCTCATTCAGGTTTCCGAGAGATACCTCCCTATCCATGGCCTCCGCTAAGATCGCAACTCTTGTTATTCGAGTGAGTTGTCCTTGTCGGTCGCATCGTCAAGCGGGCTCTCAGACTCAGCAAGACACTAGCGAAACCAATCAGCAACCAGATCAAGACGCAAGTCAAGCAGTGAGTCTACCGGTATAAATGAAGCGAGGGGGATGCTGAGCTGTTGCCAGACATGAGTCATTTCGGAACATGTGTGTAGGCCTCGCGCAGAGGATGCACCGTGCCGAGATACAACTGCGCACTCGTCTCCTCGGGGAGCCAGCCAAGCACGTCCGTCCATTGTCGGAGACAAAGTGAGTGGGCGAGTTCTCGTTCTCTAAGCGCAGATTGAGACTTAGCGGTGTCTAGAGCGATAGAGAACGGCGCAAATGCAATGGCGGAAGGCTTTCTCTTCAGTGTCGCAACATTACTTATCATTGGAGAAACATGGCGCTCTTCAAGGAATACAAGCAAACGCAGAGACGACGTGAATGATCGACTCGAGACGTTGCAAGGGGACGTGGACGGCCTGAAGTCGCGCCTCGAGGCGTTCGCGAACGAGTCGAACGAGCGGTGGGAAGCGGAGAGGCAAAGGTGGGTTCATTACAACCGAACGCAATACGCACAGGGTCTAACGACTATAGAAATGATGAACTCACTAGAATATTGGAGCGGGTGGTTGAAATAGGTCTTCGGGGCGGATGGGCGGAATTTGAGGGCACACCATTGGCACTACCCCGCATCCAATTGAGTCCCACCAGGCTCCCGAACGATTCGCCTAGGACTTCGGACACGTCGGACACTTCAGATACAGCTACGACTACGGGCACAGCAAGTAAACCTGAGACCTAAACTAATCGGTAATAATATATATCCCCGTTTAATTGTTTACGGAATTCTTCGCGTTGGCAGTCATCGACGAAGACCGTAACAGTAGGTTTCCGAACTTATGACCTTATGTCTCCAAGACCCAGGGCTCTGTGCCAGATCAAATTCGCCGTGTCTAGGTGACCTTAATTGCGCCATACATTGAAGCGAGGATCATATTTTCCTCTCATCTTACCAACGTCGCGTGGTGAGTGCAAACGAACTCGGGCACTAATATAACAAACTGTTCCAGACCTATTCGTTACGTATGTACATACTGTACGTCGTTTTACCATCACAACATGCGTCAAACACGCCGAGCTGAATCTTCCTTCACAAGATGATTCCTGATGGAATCGATATATCTGTGGCTGTGGGAACATTACCGGATCCATGAACATTGTCCCCGAGTCATTTGTCGTTTTTGGCCATTGTCCGTGACTCCGTACCGCCGCCACGCGAGACTGACGCGCGGTCGCGTCGCGCCATTTAAACAGTTTGGCCAGGTCACCCACCCTCTCAAGCAACCACCACCACTGCCGTTACTGCCCTTCCTATATCGACATCATGTTAGACTTTGCTACCAACGCCATCGCCGTCAACGAGGAGCTCGGGAAAAACGTTAGGGTACGTGTTGTCCCTTGCCTGCTCCTCCTGTGTGGCGACGTTAACCAATATCTTCCAGGATGATCTCGAAGAAGTGATCGGCAGCGACGTTGACTTCGGCGGGACCTTCTCTTTTCAAGCAAACTGCAGAACCGCCCCGAACCCATGGCTAAGTCTCGCGAAGTTAGGCACCGTCGGTCTTCCTCTCAGCGTTCGAGATGCTGCAGCCATCAAGGCTGAGGCCAAACAAGCTCCGTTTGGCAAAGGCGAGAGGACGATCGTCGACAAGAACGTTCGTGACACTTGGGAGATGGATGCCTCGGAGGTTCGAACTCAACTCCTGAACCATTTACGTAATGAAACTGACCACCTCATACGCAGGTCACTATCGAGAACCCCGACTGGCAGGGCTTCATCGACCAGACGGTACCGCAGATCTGCCGTGCTCTCGGCCTGGATTTCGCCGCCGTCCAACCCCGTTGCGAGCTCTACAAGCTCTTGCTCTACGAAGAGGGATCACAGTAAGTGCTCGAGTTGTCAACGCCGACTGTAGCTTACGACTTCTCATCTGCCACAGCTTCCTACCCCATGTTGAGTATGTCGCGTATCTTTCTAGGCAGCAGTTTTACTCATACGATTCTATAGCACCGAAAAGACCAACGGCATGTTCGCTACGATGATCGTCGTTCTCCCATCTGCTTATACTGGCGGCGCCGCTCATTTGTCTCATAACGGACAGTCAGTAGTCTACGACTGCAGCAAGAACAGCAAGAACACTAACGTCATGGCGTGGTACACGGATATCATGCACGAGATCAAACCTGTCGAGAGTGGTTACCGCCTCGCGCTCTCGTACAATCTCATCCGAACGACCCGCTCGCTCCGCCCTCCGGTACAGTCCAATGCGGCCATGACTGCTGCCCTAGACCGCATACTACAATCGTGGAAGGAAGACCCGCATGCGCCCACCAAGATCATCTATCGTCTCGATCACTCCTACTCTCAGGCTAACCTCAATGGCAGTGCGCTCAAGGGTAGAGACGCACAGCGTGTTGCTATACTCCATCCAATCGTAGAGAGGCACGGCTTCAAGCTCGGCCTCGCGCAGCTCACGTGTCATCTTGCTGGAATTTGGGACGAGGAGAATGACGGATACAACACATCGGACGGACTCGAAAAGCGCTTTATTCCGAACAGCGTCAGTACTGAGGAAGCCGAAATCACTAACCTAGTCGATCTGGAAGGTCACGTTGTACTCAAACAGCTGGACTACTGGATGGGCGACGAAACCATACCATTCGAGCTCGGTCATGGTCTTGAACGTGTTGAACCCGACAGCGAGGACTGGCAAGAGTTCACAGGAAATGTAGGTGCAAATTCACATGACACGGGCTAGTTCGCTGACATCGGCTTCAAGGACGGTGGCGATCTAGATAGATGTAAGTCAATATTCTCCCACAGCCACAACTTCGGGTGCTAATCGTCGTCTCAGGGTATCATCGTTGCGTCCTTGTCATCTGGCCCGCCCAGGATGACTTCTCTATCCAATACATGGGCAATAAAGGACTCGACCGCGCATACAAGGAGCTAAGTCCAGGGATTCTCGCTCACAATGCGCCAGCGCGTACACCTCATGTCGACAAATTGGTCGGAATACTGCTTGGACACTGTGAGATCGGCGACTGGGATCGCGGAGAGGAAAACGCGAAGGTGTTGTGCCTGGGTGCTCTCGCGTGGGACGACCCAGAACTGTGGTGCAAGACCGCGAAGAAGTGCGGGAACTTCATCGAATTACCGGACGAGTACAAATGGTCTGCTATCGAAAAGTGGGGCTTCTCGGCTGTCCAGGAAGGGTTTGTGGGCACAGCTCTCGTCCTGTAAATCGTGTGGCTTACGGGTTTGTGTAGGTTCACGCTTGAGCACGGTGACTACGGAGACCCGTACGGCAAGCCATTGGCTTGGTTGCTCAAGTTCATCGAATGGTTAGCAAAATCTGAGCCATCGGTGCATGGCTATGGCAAGACTGCTTCCACCCACCACATCAAGTCTTGGGTGACCGCTCGCGTACGGAAAATCATCAACCAGTTTGACAAAAAGGAGCCGTACCCGTCGCACTGCACGGACCTAGTTCGCCTGATTGGTGCCTGTGGTGGGATGTCCTTACTGGAGGATAGGTACGTCATCGTGATTCTTCCCCGACCCGAGCTAATTCAGGAGCAATAGTCATGTGCTCGGTAGGATCACAGGTATAAGCAATGCGTACGCTCTCGAAGAAATTGCGAGGAAGTTGTCGGACTCGAAAGACATCCCCGACTGCGAAGGCAAGACCACAATCATAACGACGGTGATGGCAAAAGCCATCAAATGTGCCTTCCTGATTACCCGTCCTAGCCGCTCCAAGCCTCTTGACCCGTCCACTCTGAAGGCTCATAAGTACGTCAGGAAATGTCTCTCCCTGCACCAAGAGTGCCTCATATCCTTGGTTCTCAACAACATCGCGGAAGGGATACTCGCCTTGGAGGGGGAAGACGACTCGGAAGAAGAGCCGCTACAGGTACAGTATGCGCGGGCCTCTTTGAGTCCCTTAGTGGTGTTCTGGACGACAGACGAGGCAGTTATCACCCACGCGTTTGAGGAGCTTGAAAATCTCCGCACTCTCTGCATCAATATTTTACTGAATTCGTTCGCGAAGACACTGAACGAAGTTGACTTTGAGGCTCTCCTCGCCGTCGCTATCAAGAACGGACAGACGGAGTTGCTTATTTCACTGTAAGCACCTCCGTCGTTACTTCTTCACCCATCGCTCATGATCCTACAGCGTGGTCCCTCGCCTCCGGGAAGTGCTTGCGTCGAAGGAGCCAGCCTTCGAAGCCACCATCGAGAAGCTAACGCTCGCAAACTTTGGCGTGGATGAGATCGAACTCCGCCACATTCTGCAGTCCGTGTTCCATCTGGATGAGTCTCAGACAGGATCCACCCGACCGCCTATGAGTCCCGAGCACAAGGCAGCACCCGCGCAGAAGAAAAGGCGGACGGGCAAGAAATGAACGACCGTCCGATATTTGCTCTCTACCCTCTCCGTCGAGTTCCAACGCTACTCGTGTCCTAAACATCATAGCTAGTCCGTCATTGTAGTACGTAGTCCCTGGTATCGAATTGCGTAGTCTTGTCGTGAACTGGAGCAGACTTGGGACGAAACAATTCTCCACTGAATAATGCGGAGCGCCTATCGAGCGCGCGCACCCGCGGGTTGGACAAAATGCAAAAGTCGATCGAGCAGGGCCGGGCGCGAGCACAGAACAATGTCCCCTTCGGGGTGACATACGAAAAAATTGGAACGATACAGAGAAGATTAGCATGGCCCCTGCACAAGGATGACACGCTTTCCCGGAGTGGTAGACCTACGGGTCTCAATATTTATTTTCCTTTATTTCTCTAGCTCAGCTTTCCGACTTTGTCCCCACTACGCCCATTTATCGTTCTATGACCATGCACTACTCGACTGTAGTTGCTTCATACCGTCAAGTCAGTCGCGAATTGCCTCTCGTTTGGAGCAAGCTCAATACTCCTTCGCACCGCCCGAAGCGATCCGAAGATTCTTCGGGATCAGTATTAAACTCAACTAGCCTGCCGGCGGCCCGAGCAGCACGCTACCATAAAGGTATAGTTTTGCGCAGTGACTGCGCATACCTCCTCCTGCCAGTTCCAACAGGCTACGCACAGCATCCGTCAGGTACAAATCAAACATGCCTTGTATTGAAGACTCCTATATATAACACCCTCAGTCTACTACCTCCTAGCGCTCTCACCTCCGACCCCACCATGAACTTGCATCTCTCGAACAACTCTCCGATCAATACTGTACTCTCTAACGACGCCGGCGAGGTGTTATACACCATCACTACGCCTTGGAAGTTCCCACGGCGTACGACGACCGTTTACCAGCACGTTCACGATGCGGATGGCGCGGACGAACGCAAGGAGCTCGCGCGAATCCATTGGCATACCGTACGTAGCTCACGGCTCGTGTACAACGGCCAGATCTACGACATGAACACGTTCTTGAAGCGCTCAAAGCTGGGCCAGTGAGTATGGAGTTACTTCCGAAGGCTGCTGCTGACTGGTCTGGTGTTCGTAGCGCGAGGACTTTTCAAGCTACAGACGGGAAATCATACAAGTGGAAGCTAGACACATTCACCTCACGCGTATGTCATTCATCCAACGCCCAAAGTGGTCCATAGGTTAAAATGATTGGCATGCATGGCAGCTAGAGCTCGACGACGGCTCCAGCGAGCCTAAGGTCGTAGCAAAGACACAGCAGCGCCACCTCCTTACAGGGAGGAAGCCCGCACTGTGCATCGACGATTCGGTGCTTCACATCTTAGACCTCGTTATCGTGACATGGACCTATGTCGAACGTCGCCGCAGGGAGATGCAACGCAATGCACGAGGAGGCGGCTCTTAAGCCCACCATCGAGGCTTATATGCCTATCGCTCTACCTTCTTCGCCTTCTGAGATCTCCACGACAATCGTGCTCTGGGATGCATATTTTGAACGAGTTTCGAGACACTGGTACATTATACCCTCGTGGTGATATTATAGGCTCGGTTCGTCGTCACCCATGTTTTCTTCGCCGTCCTCTCACAACCTAGTAGATCGTCTGCCTCATCCAGGTCCCAAATGATTCTGCATTGATTTGCGCAAAGAAATGCGTCGGGTGATGGTTATCCCTCAGTACCGGCGACGCATAGTGGTGTAGCCTCACTCTGCGCAGTATCTAAGTCTAGGCCTTGGAGGAGTGCCGTACGCGGATGCGGGGGCTGAGGGAGTTTCTACAAGTCGATGATGCTTGATGTCTCTAGTATCTATTATTTATTTGAAAAACTACCATGCCACCGACTGAACACGGTTCGTTGGGAGTTTCCACGACACTTACCGTGGCGTAACACTTCTTGTAAAATGCTACTATCAAACGCACTAAAAGTTAAATGCCGGCGAGGATCTGGGCAGAGTTGTACAAACTAGAAAAAAGAAAAATAAATATTGAGACCCGTAGGTCTACCACTCCGTGGAAAGCGTGTCATCCTTGTGCAGGGGCCATGCTAATCTTCTCTGTATCGTTCCAATTTTTTCGTATGTCACCCCGAAGGGGACATTGTTCTGTGCTCGCGCTAGGCCCTGCTCGATCGACTTTTGCATTTTGTCCAACCCGCGGGTGCGCGCGCCTAGGCGTTTGTCCGATGCCGCTCATACTCTCTGCCAGCAACCCTCGTCAGTTTAGAAGTTCGATGACACTCTAATCGACTACAGCTGCCACTGCGACACGGATATCTGACATGGGATTGGTTCATTGCATTCGACATCGCGCTGGGGTCGTACCGAGCCCTCCACTTATTTTATGGCAAATCTCAAGGACTGACACACACTCGATGAGCTTTGGGCTCAATACTCATTTTCACACCTTGTAAAAAGTAGGTTAAAATCAATTAGATAAATCAACCCAAACGTAAGCTAAGACTGGCGGCGCAGCCTGTCCAGTAACCTGCTCGTCTGCACGCCGCCGAAAGAGTCATCCAAGTCCTCTTCACTTTCTCCTCCTCTAACCCGTGCATCGGCGCCGTCCATCTTCGCCAGGTTCTCGCGCAACCAATTTGCGGCCTTGGAGTCCTCGGGTGGATAGTACTGCCGCTCCTCTGACATCGAGACAGATCCTGGGCCACCCTCATCCCCGTAGAATCCCTCCGCCTCCGCCGCCTGTACGAATGCACGAGTGAGGCTGCCCGCTGTATCCGTGACATGGTCGCAGAGTGCCAGAAGAAATGCTCTTGTGAGCGCAAGCTGACCTGTCGTGCGCCACGCATGGTTGACGATGTCGAGAGGGAAACCAGTCTCTGCAGCAAGCCCGCGCAGCTTGGTGTCAAGACCTTGCTGTATAAGCTCGTCGCGGTCTTTGGGTGTGATGGGGATACCGGCATAGGAAACGGGTGCGCCCGAGAGGGTGCCCGCCGCGTAGCCTGCCACAGTAACACGGGAGGGGCCTGCTGCTGGTAGTGAATAGCGTGGGCGAACGCCGAGGATTCGACTGGGGGACACGCGGGAAGTAAAGGGTGTGCTTGAGGGTAGCGCGAGAGTATGTCGTCGAGTGGTGCGATCTGGAACGGGGAACACCTGCGCTGGTTCTTTGCCCTTCAGACGCTGGATACGTAGTGTTGATGTTGTGGGTTTCGCGGATGCCTTCTTTGACGGGCTTGCTTGTACACCAAAGTCGGACTTGCGAGGCGCAGTCTCCATTTTCTGAGTGAGTTCGGGAGGAAGGATGGCAGCTTCGACGGCCTCTTCGTCAGTGAGATCGCCAACGCCAGGCTCCTCTTCTGGGCGGCCTCTAGAATCGGAGATCTCAGCTGAAACCTCTTGGAGGACAACCTGACTCGGCTGACTGAAGGGGTGGTGATCTTCGTTCAGATCAGGCTCGTCAAGGATGTCTGAAGAGTCGTCCGTATCGTTGGCGTTGCGTTGGATAGATTGGATGAACAGGTGATGAACGCCAAGCCGGGGACCTGTCGAGGATCGCGTGGCCTGAATGGGTTCACTGGATAAGTGACGGGTCTCTTTGGACATCTTGGCTAGTTCACGTACACGCTTGGGTTGAGTTGGTTGACTAAACGGATGGTGCTCCCTCTCCGGGACTTCTTCGGCTTTCGTCCGCTTGCTCATAGGTTGCTGGGGAGCCGCACTGTGCCTTGATTTCCGGCGTTTCGGTGGCCATTCGACTTGGGGAGATGGTGAGCGAGGGACAGGCTTCGGCGGAGACAGAGCACCAACGCCACTCGTACGGCGTCCGTTCGTGAAGGCTTGAGCCACACGTGTAGGACAAGTGAATACACTGTTGCCAAATCCTCCTTCTAATCGGACGGCGGGCCTCTGTTTCTTTGTCGGCCACGGGCTGCTATGGGCGGACTCCTCCAGATCCTCAAAGAAATCGCTGTCGTCCTCTCTCCGCCTTTTGCGCGTCGGGTGCTTAATCGATTGCGGGAGTGAAGTCCCTTCTGCAGCCCCTTCTGCCTTGCTCTGCGCCGCTCGGGGTCGTTTCTTAGGCGAAGGAGACCTAGTGGATTCGCTCGTGGGAGGGGTCGGCCCCTGCCTGGCTGCAAGGGCATCGTTTATTGACGTATGAGCAGGTCGCATTGCAGGTGGTGGGGTGGGAGATAACCTCGGCGATGAGTCTTGGGACTGAGGAGCACGTGTGAGAGGCATGCGCTGTTCGCGCCTAGGGGCTGTCGTCGCGTCTTCTCTGCCGGTGATGCCTTTGAGTGTTTCGTCGGGCATCAGCAACCCATCCTCGTCAAGTAGCGCATAGCCGAGGGCGTCGAATTTATACGGTGCTCGATTAGGCCTTGAGGATCGTTGAAGTGGCGGCGGAGAGTCCTCCTCGCCATCCTCACGTGAACGATTAGGAGCTGGACGTTTTCCGAGTGCTTTTGCGCTAGGAGTCAGACTGGGAAGGGTCTGCTCATCATCGACATCGCCCTCTGATTCTGAGGAGTCAGAGGCGACGAGAACAGCCGTGCGTGCCCCACGTTGTCCCAACGAAGGTGAATCCAGGCGGACAGAACGTTTCCTAACACGCGACGGACCGCGTGTGCTGGATGTTCCCGGTGGTGTGTTGAGATGGGAGAACTGTAAAGGAGGTAGCGTGTCCCAGAGCTCAGAGTGAGGAATGCCCTTTGGATCGATACCGAACCGTTGTTGGTAGTTGGCGATCCATTTGTCGAATCTCGGACTGTGCTTTCGATATTTCTCACACCACGACTGCACCGTGTGATTCCGCCCCCAACTCCAACGTTCGTCCTAGGTGGTATAAAAATTGTAAAAATGAGCAACGCAGCTTAAGGTAAACATGTACCTCGTTGGCAATAAGTCGCGCATAAACTTGAAAACCCCTCCGGCCGCCTGGCGCAGGGTTTTCTATGGCAAGGTATTGTGCCAGTCGCCATTCCTCCTCCTCAGTAAACGCTCGCCGCTGGCCGGAAGGTGTTCCAGTGACTTGCTTTGACTTTGTTCGTGGAGTCGACATAGGAGGGGGAACAGGGAGAACAGAGTTGGAGCGAGGAGCGGGAAGCGGAGGAGATCCGCTTGAAGGGTCTGGGGCGGTTTCGCTCTGTACAAGGGTCTCGTGCAAATATTCTTCCACAGCACGGTCATACTGCATCTGATTTCTCATGTAGATCTCAAACCACTGCTTTGCGGTGTACTTCGAACCGAAGGACCACCGCTCTTCGCGCTACTTGGTGTCAATATGATTGTCTTTTGCCAAACATAGGAGCCGCCACATACGTTTGATACCAAGTCCTCGTATAGCCTTCCTAATTCCTTTCGCAACTTATTATCCGGATCATACTCCGCGACATAACGAACAAACTCGTGTTCGTCCGCAGTAAGTGTACTAACGCTGTATAGCTCTTGGTTGGTCAGCGAGCTCCACGAGAGATATCAAACACACTCACGTAGCTCCTGACATTATATGGTAGATATTTTCGGAAATTATACCGTCATGAGGGCAAGTTGACCGGTCTCAGAAAATTGGTTGAAATGGCGGGAAACAAGTCGCGTCTTGACGTCGGGCGCCTCTTCGACGCGTTTGATCGCCACGTGAATACCGCATCAAACTGCCTCATTTGGGCTTCCACCCCGCTGCCGTGCTGCGCCTGCACCTCTCTCTCTACGTCCACCACCCCCACACTCCATGTTCCCAAACATCTTGCCCAGCTCCCTGCAATATCTGCTCTCATTCTGGCTATGGACGAAGGCGGCACCGCCCTCACCGCCCTCGATGACCTTCGAGCTACGACACTTCCATGGCCTACTACCCAACTCATCCCATGTAGTCTTTGCCGACGCCTCGGGGCAGGATTTACTTTCCGAGCCCTACACACTTAAGACGAAGGCCACGCGAATACCCAGGGCTCGCTTTCAACCGGAATTCTTTGCAGCCTTCCGACCAGGACTCGAACGTGAGCTGCTCTGGGACGAGACGGACACTACCGGGCCTGATGTGCAGGACCGCAAGACGCTGCAGCTGTTGGCGAGGATGACTGCAAATGCCTATGCGCTACCCGGATCGAAGGACTGGTACGACCTGCCAGGCGAATGGAACACGGTACGTCTCTTACGCTGGCTCAACTATCTGACCCTAATGTTCCACAGAGCTACCCCTTCGGCTGGGAGCCAGATGCGGACGGTTTCCGAGGGCACATCTTCGCGACAGAGGACAACTCCACCGTCATTGTCTCCGTGAAGGGCACCTCGGCCGGGTGGATAGTTGGTGGTGGCGGCCCTACGGCTCACAAGGACAAACTGAACGACAACTTGCTATTCTCGTGCTGCTGTGCTCGCGTCGGTCCAACATGGTCTACTGTCTGCGGATGCTACGAAGGCAATTACAAGTGCGATCAGAACTGTCTAGAACAAAGCCTCGTCGAGGAAAGTTTGTTCTATTCTGTCGGAATTGTGAGTGTCATCCTATGCTAGCGTACGATGTGACTGACGTAGCGCAGAATCTCTATAATAATATAACATACATGTATCCAAACGCCAATATCTGGCTCACAGGTACGTCGTCCAATGTACGATAGCGAGATTGTGCTCACTGGTGCGGTGTCAGGCCACTCCTTGGGAGGTTCCCTAGCTTCGCTGGTAGGAGCTACGTTCGGCGTTCCTGTCGTGGCCTTTGAAGCCCCAGCCGAGAAACTCGCCGCGACCCGCCTGCACCTTCCCACACCAGTACGCGCAATCGCCTTTGCTTTGTTAGACAGATCCAGCTCAAATCCTTCCAGCCTTCGGTACAGCACATAACAAACGTCTATCACACCGCCGATCCTATTCCCATGGGAGTATGTACTGGTGTGTCATCGGTCTGCGCAATCGGGGGTTACGCGATGGAAACCAGATGTCATCTCGGTCAAGTTATCCGTTACGACACCGTCTCCAAGTCCAAGTGGTCGGTGGACGTACGCACACACGGCATTGCGGTCATTATAGACAAGCTTCTAGCTGAAGACTGGGACGAGGAGGGTTCGAGCCAGGGTGGCGTGCCACCTTTTTACGACGAATCGGACTGCGTTGTGAGTTCGTCCTCGACGATACATTAAATCTCGGTACTGAAAACTCTCACAGGATTGTTTCGACTGGCAGTTCGGTGAATTTAGGAACGTCTCATCGAAAGGAGGTTGTAGAAGCTCAACATTAGGACTACTATAGCGCACTCGACGGCGATCAATCACGATACCTAACTCTAAGAAACCATATAATTCAATAGATCATACGGACCTCGTTCACTGTCGAGCACAAATCCCCTTCAATGAATATTGCAGTGCTATCGTACACCGTCATGACGGCGTTGATACAGGCTGAGCGCCAAAGAACGTCGACATACTCAGCGCTGCACAAAGCTGACTCTGCGCTGGCATGACCAATAGCTTTTGAATATTCGGTGACCAGTACATTTGTTATTTCAAACCAGCAGATTTGCAGCGAAAACACGTCTGTAGAAGACTATGGACGTAGGTATGTAGTCTAAATAGACCATATGTTCTAGGATCGACCACGAGAACTTTACAAAGCACAGAGAGTAGACGAGAACTACGACAGCGACAGCAAAGTGATTAAATCGGCATGAGGAGCCTGCCAGTGCCAGAGAGGTATCTTAGAAAACTTGTGTGGGCCTCACACAGAAATGAAGTGCTCAATCCCAAAGACCCAGCCAGTATTTCCCTGCTTCCCGGGTGAGATGTAAGTGATGAAGAGGTCATTGGTATCGGTGATCAATCGTCGCCCCCTTCTGTTGGGCCTGGCTTTATGATCCTGCTAAGCAACAGATCGTCAGTCGGACAGCGAAGAGGAGTGGAATAGCAAACTTACGTCCAACAGTCGCTGAGCCTGAGAGCCAGCTGATGCGAGCACGGAGGCAATCCGCTGCGCCAGCACCCTGCGAGAGATTGGTACAAGAGGCGACGGCGGTGTCTCTTTCTGCCCTGAGTCGTCCTTGGTCCACATGTAGACACCGACGGTCTCCGTGGCACCAGGGAGCTGTTGATATCAAGTTCAGCTCATTGAGCCCGCAAAAGAAAAGATAGGTCACTAACGTCGATCCGTATATGAACCTTCCGGTCGACAAGGTCGAGCATCGTGAGTTCGTCGGGATTGTCCAGCCCCTCGAACCGTCCAGCTCGGATATCCCTGACGCTGAATCCCGGAGCGCCGTTCGTGGTGAAGTGCACGGTGTACGTGGACGTCGGGATATAATTGGGATCTGCCCATGTCTGGGGGTACTCGACACGGAGCAGGCGGCCTGGCAAAGCGAACAGGGGAGGTCGCAGAGGGCGATGCGCTGGGGTGGGGGCAGAAGCGTGGCGATGTAGAGAAGATTTCTCGGTTCGCGTGGGACCGGATACCATGGGGTATGGATCGGTCGCGGTACGGCGCAGAGAACGATGGCGCGCTGAGTTGAACTGAGCAAGCTCAACCTCAGCGTTGTGCGGGGAGACTTGAGCACCGAAGGCGGCGCCATCGGCATGGCTAGAGGAATTGCCAATCAGGGTGGTGTCGTCGATGATAATGGTTGGCGGGGCGGGTGTGGTAGGCGAAGGAGTGGTCGAAGCGATATTAGGCAAGGTATAGTCGATTAAGGGCTGAGTAGGATAGTTGATCTGAGGAAGCGAAGTCATCGGTGACAGTAAGCTCGAGTTCGAGAATGCGGATGTTGAGTATAGTGTGTCGGTAGTGTACGAGGGAGAATAGGTAGGTGTCACGGTGGTATATGAGGCCGAAGAAAAGGTTGATTGCTGTGGCTCAGCATGAGCGTTTGGTAGCCTCGAGGCGTCGTAGGTTGGCACGTGGGAGTGCATTGAGGCCCAAGAAGATGGCGAAAATGCATCGCTATCAGCGCCTGGGTAACTCGTATTGGGGTTGTAGCTCGCCATGCTGGTGGGTCCAGTTGGGGAAGAAAGGAAATTCTAAGGGATGAGGTCGGGTGAGGACAATTCATATATACCAAAGATGAGAATCGTACAGCGTCAGACAGATCCTGGTATACGAGCTCGAGGTGAGAATGGGACAGCCATTGCATAGCTCAATAAGAACTCACGCCGAATAGCAGGTCGAGCTCGTCGGCGAAGTCGAGGCCATGGAGGGCCTCGTGGACCACACCATGACCAGGAATGTTCAGCTGGTCATCGGTGAAGTAGAGCTGCGAGTTGTTGAACATGCCCGGGCGGTTGGCTCGATGAGCTGGGTGAGGCTAGCTAGGATCGATGTCATCGGCTTATATCCAGAGGTTGTCATCACGAGCAGTCTCGCGCGAGGCTATGATGTCCCTCGTCATAGCAGAGGCAGACGCAGAGGTCTGTATGCTCGGACGACGTTACACAGGCCCCTCCATTCGCAGAATTCTCTGTCAGAAGAATGCCTGAGCGCAAACCTCGACGGGCGCACGAGGCAAGAGTCGGGGCCGCACAGCCAGAGGACGGGGCGGACAGAAAAGGCGTAATGTGCCCCGCCTCGCCGCCTCGTGTGTACGAGGAGGGCGAAATCAACCCCTCCGCATCACATTCTGACGGGATTTACGGCCGTAGAAGGCAAGAGGAGGGAGGCAGTGAGAGCGTCAACACAGCCATCCCAGCGCCCGCCCCCACGTGTAGACACACGCTTTGACGCGCTCCCGCCAGTCCCGCCCTCCAGATCCTCGTGTCTGCCGCCGTCCATGGCAGAAAAACTACTTGGGACGAAAGTAGCGTAGGATTTATCGTGATTATTCTCCCATTTTCCACCGACGATCCACTCACCATGTTCACTCCAGAATTTATATATGTGCGCGCACTCTCCATTCTGCCGCTTTGGCTGTGCGTTCTGATTGATGCGAGCGGCATGTGCGCCCTTCTCTAATTGTTGTACCCCCCCGAACGCCCGCCAACTGAGCCCTCGTCTGCGAATGTCGCAGTGTCGGCCCGCTCTTTGCGCCTCGTGTCCGCAGGCCCGCAAAGCGATACGGCATAATTACGCCGGTGCTGTGCGATGGCGGGCGAAACGTGGTTGCATCAAGGGCGGGCGCAGTGCGATGAGATATCTACGAGAGTCTACGAGCCTACTCCATGATATCATCTGACGTCGCGTCCTTCGCTTTCTCATCCTGCTGTACAGCATAATTCTTTCAGAGGAATGCATCGATGAAAGCGCGTGTCAGGCCGCCTCCGGAGTCGTGTAAGGTGAGATCAGTTCACTACTAGCGCGAGTAGAGCTGCAGATACCTGATGCAAGTCAAGAATGTCAGTGTCGAAAGCCTGAGGTTGCGGTGTACAATGTACATTCCGGTTTTTATTTGGCCTGGCAGTTCGCTGACATTGCCGAAGCTTCAAGAAGCTTAGCAAGAGCGAACGGGGCCACCAATGCTCAGGAGGCTCCATGGAAATAGGACAACGTTTGGCGGTTCGTGAGCCTCCAGTGGTGTTGCTGTCAGGGGCGCGAACGGCTCGAGCGCCAGAAGTGGGTAACGATCGGCGGGACTGATGCGCTCATGTCGGGATGCCCAATTAAGGGAACTGCCGGGATTGTGGCTGAGGCGCGCCAATCTCCTGTTTTGCGGTCACGCCTGACTCGATGTTAGACTATTTTAAGTCCTAATAGAGGTCAGTACACACATGATGCATGCCATAGAAGCAGACAAGGATATTGTAGTAACGCTCTATGTCCAGTTCCAGGTACGAAGTGTGTTGTGGGTCTGTCAAAGTTGATGTTTCCATGAGCTGATAACCTAAAAACATACCAACAGCCTAAGTGCCGCTGAGAGCCTGTTAAAAATAAATGTTAACCGTTTGTAATATCAACATCGCCCATAGGATAACTTTGAATGCTCGCGAGGCTGCTAATACCGCCTCCGATATGTGTTTGGCTCTAGCTTTTGATGAGCGCCGCATTTACTGTAGGGCCTCTTTGTAGCCAACCACTCCTATGTTCTACTTCCAAATCCAAGTTCCCTTCTGGGGGATTTGGATCGAGAGGCACGTCTTCTAGTTCCCGTGCAACTACCCCAATTTGCGACACATTTTGTTCACTAAGGAAATACTCTGCACAACATGATATATTCGCCAAAAGCATGGTACGAATGAGACTTACGTTTGTCTACTTCATGGTCTGGAACGTTGCAGTGTGTGGAGCACAGTTAGAACTTTGTTCTGTAGACGTTTTCATTATAGTAAGTCGGCATATGCCGTTGATCGTTCTGCTTACGTAACAAGAGCGATAATCATTATTTTTGTAGTAACATTAGTTTCTGCACCTTTCACGCCGACCTCCACGTCGCGAGGCATTAACTTGCCTCCCCCCTCTCCGTCCTTTCCCCTCTCCACTCCTCGACGCTCGTGATGGCCTCCCAAGCATCTCAGCAGTTTGGCTGTATGTACTTTCGCACTCCTCTCCCTTCGAGCAGGCTAACACTCCCACCTAGATCGCGCTCAAAAACGTCTCGGTCTCGTCGGCGGAACACCCAATTACGAGCCGATAGAGAGCTTCCAGGGACCCGACGTTCCCGCTCGCATCTACCAGTACAGCTCGGACGGAAGACTCTTCGCATACGCCATTCCTTCTTGCGTGCGGATCTACCAGGCCGAAAGCGCACAGCTCGTCCAGGAGCTGCCGATCCCCAATGTCAATGAACTCAACTTCTCTCCACGTGGTACCTATCTATCGACCTGGGAACGGCCCACCAAGCTCGAGGACGGTGCGCAGCACAAGAACCTGCGGATCTTCTCCGTCTCAACAGGCGAGGAGCTCATATCGTTCACGCAGAAGTCATTAGAGGGGTGGGACCTGCAGTACACGATATCTGAGTCGCATGCCGTGCGGCTAGTATCTCAGGAGGTCCAGGTGTTCCGACCTGCGGAGTGGTCGAAAGGAATAGTGGACAAGCTCAAGGTCGAGGGGGCGACCGGTATAACCCTAAGCCCAGGTCTCAACCCGTCTGTGGCTGTCTTTGTTCCAGAAAAGAAGGTGAGGCAGCCAACCGATCGTCTTTTTTCTTCCTTTGCTCACTCGGGTATAGGGTGCCCCTGCGAGCGTCAAGATCTACAATTTGTTAACTCTCTCCGGGTCGCCGCTCAGCTCCAAGAACTTCTTCAAGGCGGATCGTTGTCAGATCAAGTGGAACACGCTAGGAACACATGTCCTCGTGTTAACCCACACGGACGTAGACCAGGCGAACAAGAGTTACTACGGCGAGACTGGCGGATTCTATCTCTTGAGTGCCTCGGGTACTTTCGACTGTCGTGTGACGCTGGACAAGGAAGGCCCAGTCCATGATTTTGCTTGGAGCCCCAACTCGAAGGAGTTCGCTGTCACATACGGCTGTGAGTTGTATCTATCTCAGCTTCCACACAGTCTAATCTTTCGTTGCAGACATGCCTGCAAAAAGCATCCTCTTGGATCAGCGCGCCAAAACGTTGCACGACTTCGGCACGGCCTTCTGCAACTTCGTCTCATTCAACCCACAGGGCCGTCTCATAGCCTTGGCTGGGTTCGGCAACCTTGCAGGCAAGGTTGATATCTACGATAGGCGAACGCTAAACAAGGTCACTACTCTGGACGCTTCGAATACCTCGCACTGTGAGTGGTCGCCGGACGGGCGCTTCCTTCTCACCGCCACCCTCTCCCCTCGACTCCGTGTCGACAACGGTATCAAAGTATGGCACTGTTCGGGACCCCTAGTTCATGTTCAGAACATCGACGAACTCTATCAGGCGTCATGGCGGCCTGCTCACGTCGATGCCTGCCCGCCGTTCCCTGCTACCGTTCCCCCGGCGCCGGCACCGTCCCCGAGCGTCACAGAACATCTGGCCGCAGCGGGAGCTACCCCCTCGAAGCCTGCTGGCACGTATCGTCCCCCGGGAGCTCGTGGACTGGTGGCATCCTCGGTCTATAAACGTGGCGAGGATACGCCAAGCCCGAGTGCAACTCCCAATGGGCGGTATAGCCGCAGCCCTGCCCCTGGTCGTGTTCGTGCCGGCAGGAGACACGTCCCCGGTGCACCGACTTCCCCGTCTCCTGTACGGAACGGTGGAGAACAGCAGGATAAGAGGGGTAGGAAGCGTAAGGGCCCGAAGGAGCCCAAGAAGGAAGGCGGCGAGGACCAGCTACAGGTACCTCCCTCCCTGGAGATTCCAACGAACGGAAATGGCACACAGACACCGGCGAACGGATCCGTTCCTCCAACTCCCAGTGTCGATGCTAGCGTTCTGGACCCCACGGCCAAAAAGATACGGAACTTGAATAAGAAGGTGGGTTGCCTGTCGTCTATTTTCATCAGTTGCTCACCTGTTTCCTCCTTTCAGCTCAAGGCCATCGAGGAGCTCAAGGAAAAGCAGAAGAAGGGCGAGCGGCTGGAGGCCACTCAGCTGAAGAAGATCGAGACGGAAGCAGATATTCGGAAAGAGCTTGATGGCTTGGATATTTCATAGTCTCGCCATCCTCTGTACCCCGATACTGTTCAGATATTTACCTCTGCTTCAATCACGGACGCCTTCTCCCTATCGTGGCACCTTGGGCAAATGTAGTCGACGTATCAAGAAATTTCGTACCACAACGATTTCTCCTTGTGACCCTAGGGCAGAGCATTCCGACATATGTCAAGGAGTTCGCGCCGTCGACAAGTCGCGTACTTGGCATGATAAGGTTGATCTATCAGTAATACGCCGGTGAGAGCGAAAGACTTCCCCCGATGTCTTGCAAGTGTTCCGATGTTCATTGTTGTCTGTCAAATCCGTGGATTTATTTGCGTAGACTGGATCGCCACCCACAAACCTCTGACTTTCAGAGGAAGACCTTCGCAAGTCATCTAGCCTGCCTGCGAAACCCGCTACAAAAATGATGCTCCCTATAAGGGCAGACCAGCTGTCCCCGCAATTGCGTCCGATGAATGAAATGACGAGCACTACATTATTTGATTGCATGGATTTCGAGCACTGAGCCCGTACTTATATTGTGCCATTTCATCGAGTTTGTGAGTTTGTGTGATCATTGCGGAGGCATTCGGCTAATTCCGATTTACTCGATTCAGAATAGGCGCTTAATTTGCCACACTTACATCCAACCACCACGACAGCTTTTCGAAAATAGTGTTCGCTATGACTATCACGCTTCACTCCGTCAATAACGAGTCAGATTGGCCTCCTTACATTTCAGAATTTGCCCGGTCTATCTGCAGACCTTTACCTGCTTCCTTTGTGCCGCATCTAGGGACCACCAGCGATTTCGAGCAATTTGCCAGAGCAGTGGACCCCTGTTCTGCTCCTCCAGCCGACCAAGACCTCTTACTCCTCTCTGATGTATTCTCATTGTCCGTGAGAGATCTTCAGCACGCCTCTCTCTACAAAACTCTCGACAATGTCCCCCACTCTATCATATGTTCGGTGTACACCCTCATCAAAGCCCTCACGCATGTTTTAGAACCGACGTTAAACTTGGCGTGAGTTCCCGCTTTATGCGCTATTTTGCAGTGTGGCTGAAGCAAGTACAGGGCAGATATGTCATTTCTCACCCCCCGAGGTAGCCCGGCAGTCGAAGGCGTGGCGTTGGCGGTGGTGTCGCACGTCGTGTCAAAGGAAGACCGACCTCGACCACGAGACAAGGCAGCTTCCGCTCAACGCGAGGATAAGTCTATGTCTGTGGGTGGGGAAGGAGAATTAGTGGAGGATGATACAGAGGACCAGACTGGCGACCGTCGATGGGACTTTGAGACACGCGTAGAGAATCAAGTTTACGAGGCCTGCGGACCCTTCTTCCGTATCATCGACCATCTGGACGAACAGTCCGACGCGGCATCCTCAATCGATCTTCCGCTGGATGCTCATGTCGAGGCTTCTTCCGAGCGAAGAACGTATGCTACACTTCCCGTCACATTCGCCGCCGATTGGGCCAACATTTTCCTGCTGACCAGCAGCGTCTTATATCAGAGGAAAGCCTGGGGCATTGACTGCCCCGTTGTGGGGTTTTGTGTCTCGGATGGCAGCCCCGTCGTTCGCCTCACCATGGGTTGGTTGGACGCGACCAATTTGAACGAGGCTGGGCTGGTGAGATGACCACCTAGATCCACCAGGTTCTTTGGCTGACTGCTTGCAGCCCCAGGTGCATATCGCAATATCTGTTGATAGCACGGATAGCCCTGCTGTTGGTGCATTCGACTTAAGCTCCATTTCCGGGGCTCTTTCGTTTGCGCAGCTCTTCCTGTCGCTCCGGGATCAACACCATAGTATCGCTGCAGCGTCTACACACAATTCAACGGCTCCGTTCATATGGCGCCGCGATAGTAGCCCTACTGGAGAGGGAGAGCTACCTGTTATGGAACGCGTTGCTCAATGGGCGCGTGACGTTGATTCATATGGGTGAGAGCATTGCTGGCATCGTTCTCGCCTGGGTCGCCCCGCTACTGATATAAGCTCGAAGGCTCACGGACCCTTCTCCCACCGACTCATCCCAACCTCTCGGTGTTGGCTGCGACTTGGCCAAAACATGCCTTGCACCACAACCCTCACCTACTATTGGCACTGCAGATGGATCGCAAACTTCCGAGTCATCTGCGGCTTTAATGCCGACCCCGCCACCCACTTCGCAGCTTCCCGACCTACAGTACGTCCTTGATCCTTGTTGATATCTCCGGACTAACCACTGTTAGACGGTTGACTGTTGGATCCAACACCAGCAAGAAGTCAGTGATCAATGCTGTGCAATCCGGCGCGCCGTCTCATTCCAAGTGAGAGGAGGACCCACCGTTCCACTCACCCTGTATTGACAGGACTCTAGGTTGGCACTGAAAAATAACGAGTCGATCGTGGGCGAAACCATGACAGCTTTCTTATTTGATCGCAACGTCTGTTTTGTCTCAAGACATGGGTATCTGGGCATTCCGTATCAGGAACTGTCCACCCTCGAGGGCGATCCAGAGCTTTCTGCGATCATGACTACAATCTACGACGACCTTACCCAATTTCTATGGCCCGAAGAATGGGCTTCCGACGTAAGCGCTCCATTCCGACCGCGAAACTTAGTGTAGCTAACGGGAGCCCCCATACTACTAGCCCGAACAAGCAATGCCGTGCGCACACTTCCTCCACGAAACCAGGAAGACATTATGCGCCCAGTATCGAGTACTCCCACCCGCAATGAAACATACACTGGAGCCCGAGGCGTCAGAGATCGTACGAGCGAGGCTTCTAGTCATTCTCCTCGCATGCGCAGGGCAGTATACCATTCTAGCGAAGCTCGTTGGCGTCCGTACCATCAAGGAGGCTGAGGCTCTCCATGACTGGGACAGTCTCCTCTTCCATTTCTATGTCGATAAAAATGAGCAGATATCCCCTAATGTCTTGTAAGCTTTGATCTCCGCCTACGGAGTGCCTACGATGCACGCTGATCACTATCTACAGGCTAGAGCGCGAACTCCAAACCTGTCGAAACCAACACTTCGACCTCGGGAAGAAATCATCGTCAATTTGGGTCGACGATGTCTATAAGTTTGCGCGCCGCCATTACATATACTGTCTTGGCGAGCTCCGCCAGACGACGGATGCTATGACTACATCGACCAGCGTACCTATCACGATATCAGAATCCGAGTCTACCTCCGACAAGCCCGCTCCAACTCTCGTCCCATCCGATCCACGCGTACAGGCGCAACTGCGTTCCACATGGGAGACAAATATCACTCGCACATACACGGAGTTCATTCGTACCAGCCAACGTAGCGAGCTCCTGCAGTGGCTCACTACGCGCACCGCGAAAGAGACTCTCACAGGAACGTGTGACGTTATCGCCATCGACTCTATAGGATGGACAGACAAAGAAAGGGACGTTGCTGAAAGGTACCGTGCATATATGGCACCGCGCCTGAATTCTTTTCTCGGAAGGAAGGATAACGGGCAAGGTCTTATCATTGGTTTCAAGACATTCCTGAAGAATCGCGATCATGATCATGCTCCCGCCACGGGAAGAGGGAGCAAGCCTCCGCCACACATCCCAGCTCATCTTCAGATCCGACCCGACGAGGCGGCCAAAGCACTTCTTCAGCGAAAAGATCCGTTGTCCGCTAATGGGGAGCTTCTGGCCAACGCCTTCCGCACGGACCATTGGAAGAGTGCAACCACGTCGAACTGGCGGCCATCCGACCCCTTTGCACAAAATACCAACGCCCTTGCGACAGCTATCCCGGAAGTCCTGAAACTGACGTCAGACCTTCCGGAGGACTTCGAGCTACCTGATCTCGAAGATTTGTGGGTACCTACACTCGTGGGCGAGTACAAGACAAGGGACGATGTTACGCCATTACAGGCCGCTAACCAGGCACGCAGCTACTTGTGCTCTTGTGTCAATTATCTCGAGGTGGTTGGAATTCTCGACCACCCGGTATGGGCTTTGGTTACCAATGGTGCGAAGGGCGCGGTGATCATGGGATGGAAGTCCTCTAACTCTGGGGTATGTCTTCGGCTTCTCTTCGCTGCGTTACGAGCTGATGGCGGATATAGAATGTGTTCATACTCGAGCGCGATGTCTGCATTTTCGACATTTCGGTGCCGCTCCAGGCCTATCAATTCGCAGTCTTCCTCGTACGGCTCCGCATGTGGGCGAAACAGCAACGGGATAGACTCAAGGAGAAGGTCGTCAAGCACTTCAAGAACGCCGACCCAGAGGCGCTCCACAAGTGGACGAAAGAGTCCCAGGCATTGCAGCACTTTGATCTTCATAACCCGAAGGAGTATAACAAAAGGGCCGCCGGACAACCTGCAGTCTCCTCCCCATCCGCGCAGTAGTACACTCATTTCACATCGCAAGTCATTCGATATAATGTACACAGCATGCTGACGATCTCGGCTGTAACAATATTGTAAATGTGCTCATTCGACTCCGCCGCTGCGTAATACTAGACTAGCATAGCTAAGAGTTCATGGGATTAGGTTTGGTTCACAATTCGTCGTCCCTTGTTCAGAGCGGCCCCACCCGCCGCGGGCGGGCAAAAATGCAGTGTTTACAATCAAACTCGTCCATAACGAGTGCCAACCTCAGGTCACAACGGCTGGCGTGAACTTTTGGTCACGCCAGTAACTCAAATGCCATGCAGTCGATGTCCAGTACTCTGCTGCCCTCCTACATCCAAACGAAACAAAAGTGGATGCTGGTGGCGATATTGTACGCTGAACTAGGAAAGACAGAGAGCTGGATTTGGGACAGACTTATTGCCATAAGCATCATTACCCTATTTGGCCGAACAACCTCCGCAGCGTATAAAGTGGTACGACAAGGTACGACTCCGTCAGGAACGCCCACCACGACGGTGAGGGGACCGCACACGACGACGACGAGCCAAGACACGACGGCGACGACTCTACCCCTATATACTGCGCATAGATCTCTACACAGCCCGTTCTGAACTTGCTCACGACCGTCATCTACGACAAACTTACTTCCCAAGACAAACATCCCACTTACGACCTCCGCGAACCTGCGTAGAGATGCCGAAAGTACCCTCAGTCTCCCCTGCGACAGGGCAGCCTACGCCGTCGTATTTCATTCACACCACCGATGCGCACTTCGTCGACAACGCTGGCCGTAGTCTACTCCTGCGCGGTGTCAATCTCTCGGGCGACTGCAAGGCCCCATGCGGAAGGCCCTCACAAACGTTGGACGGATTCTGGGAGGTTGGAGAGGACGGCGGAGAGGGTTTCAGCGGCAGGCCGTTGAATCTCGAGGATGGCTCCGCGGACGTTCATCTGGCGCGGTTGAAGGGTTGGGGGTTCAATATGCTGCGATACGTCGTGACTTGGGAGGCCATTGAGCATGCGGGACCGTGAGTGGCGATATCGTCCGTTTCCATTGGTCGTATCTGAGGTGATTCTCGAAGTGGAAAGTACGACTACGAATTCATAGACTACACTGTTCAAGTCCTCCGAAAATGCAAGGAGTTCGGCTTCAGAGTCTACATGGACCCACACCAAGACATTGTGCGTGATCATTCATCGCCACCATGTCTCTAGACACTTACGCCTTCACAGTGGTCTCGCTTTTCCGGCGGGTCCGGTGCACCGTACTGGACGCTTCCCGCATGTGGCATCGACCCCCGCAACTTCACGGCCACCCAAGCGGCCATCGTACACTGCGAGTATCCAAATCCAGCCGAAGCCGACCCTGCCAAATTCCCTGCCATGATCTGGAGCACTAATTATGGCCGCCTCGCCTCCCAAACCCTCTTCACCCTCTTCTTCGCCGGCCGAGACTTCGCACCAAAATGCATCATCGACGGCCTGAATATCCAGGACTATCTCCAATCTCACTACATTGATGCTATGGGCGAGCTTGCCGACCGGATACGCGACGCGGGCGACCTGCTCGACGAGTGTGTCATCGGCTGGGACAGCATGAACGAGCCTTTCGAGGGTTTCTGCGGGTACCCAGACCTGAACAGGTACCCATCGGAGCAGACCTCGACACTCAAGAAGGGGACCTTCCCTACCCCGGCTCAGTCGATGCGGCTAGGCATGGGCCAGGCGCAGACTGTCGACAACTGGACGTTTGGTGCCTTCGGCCCCAAGAAGGACGGTACTGTCACCATCGACCCAAACGGCTTCAAGATGTGGGCGGAACCCGAGTCAGAGCCGAGCGGCGTGCACCCTAAGTGGGGGTGGCGGCGCGACCCTGGGTGGAAGCTGGGCACGTGTGTCTGGGCTCTCCATGGCGTCTGGGACCTGCAGACGGGTTACGTGATTACGCCCGACTACTTCAAGTGCTCGCCTTCCGACTTGGACCGCGAGGTCGTATATTTGGAGGACTACTGGCGCCCACACTGGCAAGCGTTTGGGGCACGGATACGTAAAGCGCACCCCGAAGCTATTTTGTTCGTCGCTCCCCCCGTTTTTGCTCCGCCTCCACCGATAGACGACCAGCATCTCAAGGGCCGGTGCTGCTATTCGACTCATTACTACGACGGCCTCACTCTGATCACGAGACATTGGCATTGGTTCAATGCGGACGCGCTCGGTGTACTGAGGGGCAAGTACAAGTCCCCAGTGCAGGCCGTGAAGTTCGGCGAACGTGCCATTCGCAAATCTATCCAGGAGCAGCTCGGCGTACTGAAGAGCGACGCGAAGATCCTTGGCGAGTACCCAACTATCATCGGTGAGATCGGTATACCGTACGACATGGACAATAAACGGTCGTATGGGTACAGCGACGACGGAAAGTACAAGGGCGACTACTCCAATCAGCAGAAGGCTCTCGACGCGAGTCTCAACGCTGCGGACGGACCCAACGGACTCAACTACACCATTTGGACGTACTGCCCGGACAATTCACATATGTGGGGTGATGGGTGGAACCTCGAGGATCTGAGTTTGTTCAGCCCGGACGACCTACGGCGGAAACAGGAGTACCAGATGCCCACTGCGGAGTCCTCTTCAGCTGCGCTCCTCAGGAAGGTCGCTGCCGGCGCGTCTCCCGCGGCCGAGGCGTCATCGCTGACCCTCTCCACGCTCCCGTGCGATACCCCTGAACCTAAATCGGTCGGTGCACTCCACCTGGACCACTGGGAGAACGCATACGACTTCCTCACGGATGGCGCACGAGCCGTCAAGGCGTTTTGTCGACCATACCCTCGCGCCACGGTCGGCGTGCCCATTGACATGCAGTTCGACGTCAAGAAGGCGACATACAAGCTTACCGTGCGCGTGCGCGCAGAAGACGCCACACGACCGCAGGCACTCTCCCAACCTCGCGCATCATCCTCGTCGGGTACGTCATCGCCGACACTGACGGAAGGAAAAGTAGACGAGGATCTCGCCACGGAGATCTTCGTCCCTTTGGTTCAGTATGCGAGCGACAGAATCGTCTCTGTTGCCGACAACAATCAGGACGACGACCAAGGTCTCGACTCCGTCTCAGGGACGGTGACTCCTATCAGCCTCCCTCACGGCTCACACAAACCTTCCGCCGAGGACCTGTCGGATTCGTGGCGTTCCGCTACGACGTCGGTGTCATCTCCGCTCGCGTTGGATGTCAAGGCTTCCGAGGGGCGGTGGAGCGTCGACGGACAAGTGCTGCGCTGGTGGTACCCTGTCCCCAGCGAGGGTGAACAGACGTACACCATCACTATTTCAAGAGCTGGTGGGGCGATCAAGGTCGCCCGAACACCTGGGTTTTGGGACTCCTTCCGCAGTTGCTGTGTCGTTATGTAGTGCTCCGCTCTTCGTGCTACTTCTCTGCTGGATTCTCTGTTCGGACTACTTCTTGTCGTGTACTATCTATAATGCATCCTCTGTATAGCATCTTGCATCCGTACATTGTCTCCAATACATACATGGAACGTACATCGTATCTGCACAGTTGTGTGATAAATTGTTATAGGCATGGACATCGGAACATCAGACAGTGCGTACGTATGGTACAAGGTGAAGTGTGTGATGAATTACTTAGCAGTGGCGGCGGGAACCGGTTCACCTGACTCCTTGCTAAAGGCGTCCGGGTTATGAATTTCGAAGTACTGCAAGGCTTGAGCTTCCTTCGTCCACTTGTGCAGCTCATCCATAGGAGTGTCTTTGAAGTGTTTGACGATTTTATTCTTGAGTTCATCCCGTTGCTCTTTCGCCCAGATGCGAAGCCGGATGAGAAATATCGCGAAGTGGTACGCTTGGATTGGGACAGAGATGTCGAAGATGCAGATGCTGCGCTCCATAATGTATGTGATCTGCGTCGGTGACCATTTAGTTCTCGTCGAAAAAGATGACGCAAATAAAACGTACATCGGTTCGAGAGGATTTCCATCCCATGACGACCGCGCCTCGAGTGCCGTCGGTTACCAGGCCCATAATAGGGTGGTCGCGGATCCCCACGGAGCACATAAAGTTGAGACCAGAACAAATATAGCTGCGTGCCTGACCAACAGCCTTCATCGGTGAATCATCCCTCCTTCTCTTGTGCTCGCCGAACATTACTGGAATCCATACGTCACGAGGGCGAGGAGTGTCCATCGTTTCGGATGTTCGATGTCCGAACTGCGAGGCGTCCAGCGTAGTTGTCGGGAGTGTGTCGGTATTAAGTGGGAAGGGACCAGAAGGCTCTTCGGCGGAGAAGGCAATCATAAGGTCCTGACCCTCGTCCTTGCGTTTGATATGACTATTCCACTGCGGCTCCATGAAACTACGATATTTCGCAAGCGTCTCGTCGTCCACATCATCGAGACAGACAGGGTCGACAGCAATTGCATCACAAATACCCATTGTTGGCTCCTTCGCGGTGCGCTTTTTGAGTAGATCGAGTAGAATGTCAAGCTTGCTGTCATCCGGTCTGATGTTAATCTTAATCAGCTCGCACTTCATGAGGGCCATGTTCGTCTCCCAGGTTGCGCGAAGGTACGCTTGCGTTGCGTGCAGAGGGGTGGATACGACGTCGAACAGCTTGTCGCCAGGAATTCCCGCCCCCCGATTCATGGTACCAACTGCGTGGGATAGTTCGCTAAGGCAGAACGTATAGTGCATCCAAGCGTGGGTGTATAATCGCATGTCCCAGCCAGCGCGGTGTTCGACCGAACTATCAAAGTGCTGGTTGCGGCAGGTTTGAAGGTGACGTTCCAACCTGTAAGTGCAAATAAGCCTACACGGCCCCGACGCGTGAGCACCGGAAGGGACTCACACGATATTGTGAGACATACGTTCCTCGCCACTGACGTATAGATGGAGCAATAGACTATCCCAGTCGCGGCGAAACTCGGAATCGCTGACGGCACGAGTTTGCGATAGTTTAGTTTCCTTGGAAGGTCTCCCAACACTTGCGAGGAGCGGGAACATCATTCGCTTTCGAATGACCTCGTAGACCTCAGGTTCTAAGGCGGAGTTCTTGTCTTTGTCAGGGAGCACTTTGTACTGGTTGCAGAGAATTTCCCTCGCGTTATCGACAAAATGGGTCAGCGGCACTGACTCATCGGGCTAAACGGTGGAAATGAATATTGGACCACGGAAAGAATAGTCTTGGCTTACGTTGGTCGCCCAAACGGAAGGCCATCCGAATTGGGTCAATTTTTTATACGTCGCAACCATGGTTTGACCTAGGACAATGTCATCATTGATGCTGGGGACTGCGTCGATGGTAGCCTCCGATACGTTCTTGAAGCTATTTGTGGAGACGAAACAGACATTGCGATCGAATAAGAACGCGGTCATTGTCTCGTCCACAATTGAATCGTCTGTTTGGTCTGCCAGGCTACAACCCGCTCAGTTTACAACAGCCGAGAAAGGGTAGTATTGGCTCACACAGAATGCGAGGGCGCGGATTGAACAGCCTTGACGAAAGGAGACCCAGACCTTGGTTCACTAACGGAGAAACAGGTGGATAGTCGTTAACGGATGCGTCGGTTGTTATTGGAGGACTCACCGTGAGTCCGGCTGTATAGCGAGGACAGAGGCGTGAGACTCATCAGTAGGGTGGACTACCATGTTGGTTGCGTGATAGGACGAACTACGTTGAGAAAACATAGAAGATATGGGTCTAGGGGCTCGCTTTGCTTCGCGAGACGTTTCAAGTTTATCGTCGTTGGCAACTGAGCTGAGGTCAGGATGCTCGGGAATGATGGCGTCCTTGGGTCTGCAAGCAGGTCTCAGCGGCATGGTCAATCGATGATAGGCGACTCTCTCACCCTCGAGTCTGGACATCAATATCCAGAAGCCATTGGGAGACACGTTCATCACAAAGCGGTTCTGCAATAGAGACGTTACCAGAGCGCGATCTAAATGAGGTCGTCTGGTTGTTCTTGGATGCAGTGGCAATAATACGGCATTGGTTTTTCAACTCTAACATGGCCTGTGTGAATGAAAGAGCCCCTAGAACAGAGCCTAGATCAAACACGCCCAAGGAGGTGCTCTCCACGTCTTCCGTAGCTACTGCGGTGTGAATACGCGGCTGCAAAGAGTCAGTATTGGACGATACCATAAAGAAAGAAGACCCACTAGCCCTGCTTCGCTCGTACTGTTCGTGTCAAGCCAACTTAGATACAAGCGAACGACAGAACTGTCGCTGGAAACACGAACACCAACGACGGGCAGATCTATGTCCCAGACCTGTCGCTGGTAAAGGACACTGCTACTCAGAGAGAGGATGTTGCGCGCATTCGCGGCAAAAACAACGGGAAGAGTCGCGTATGTCCTCCGACCGGGCACCGCCTCGACATGAGCTTCTAGCGGCAGGTCGATGGAGGACTCCGTTTCGGAATCTGTGTCGTCGTCTGCGGAGTCATAGATGTGAGAAACAGGCCCGTAGATTTCATAGTGTCGAGTAGGCAGCTGTGCTCCACAAGCGGGATCACACATAGGGTGGCTGGCATCGTACGCCTCTCGAGCCTCAGTGTCGAGTTCCCACCTGTTCACCATGACGTCCTCCTCTTCGTCCATATCCCCCCTCTCCGTACGAACGGCTTTCACCCCCGACAGCTCATTGCTTTGAGCGGTGAAATCATCCGCTTGAGCTCGCGGGCGATCGTCCTTTGCGACATGGTACGAGACGACGGCAAACGCCACGCCTTCGGGTGAGTGGCTTCCTCGAGGGGTGAGGAATGATACATCGTCTCTACATCACCTCGAGTCATGATGTGGCAGCAAGATAGGATATACAACTCACGCGACATCCAATTTCGGGTCCAAAACATGGGCGATGGCTTTGAGGAGATTGTATATTGGCGATAGCGTTGAGTGAGGGCCATTGTCGAGAGCCTCGTAATGGGAGAGATGCTGGAGATCGCGAACGGTCCAAGAGACAATGTTTGAGAGACTTAAAAGGTCTCGTTCTCTTTGATTTGTGGGCACAGAGCCCACTGCGACGGCGAACTCTTCAAAGTCGGCGACAGTCCCGACATGTGGAATCAACGTTGAATGTAGCGGTGTGCAGATGGACTGGACAAATTCTCTAATGGGAGGAGGCCAGTCAGTAGTCCTCTTGATGTAATGAAGCGTGACAGTCATGGCAAAGGAAGCCAGAGGTCGTTATGGTGTTTCGGTGTGTTTCGGTGTGTCACTGGCAGTTGTTTCAAGCGCTTGTTCCCGAGTTCGGTGCATCGGATATAGCCGAAAGACCGAATTCGGCAAGTGGGTATGTTCAGCCTCCCGTCGACGTGGTAATTCAACTTGAAGGGTTGTAGTCACACTCACGTCAGTCTCGCATGCTGAGACCAGCAAATTAGACTGTATATACATGCAGTACGTAAGTCGCATGAACCAAGACCTTATTACCGAATTACTTGGTAGCAACAATAGGAACAGCTTCAACCGACTCCCGACTAGACACTACTGGACGATGGATGATGGAGTTCAAAGTGCTGCAAAGCTTGTGCCTCCTTTGTCCATTTCTGTAGCTGATCCACAGGAGTGTTCTTAAAATGCGCGATCACTTTTTTCTTCAGCGACTTCTGCTGCTCTTCCGCCCAGATGCGAAGCCGGATGAGAAATATTGCAAAGTGGTACGCTTGGATCGGCACCGAGATGTCGAAGATACAGATATCACGCTCGAGAATATATACATTCTGCAACAGTAAACTTATCAGCTCGCGGAGTGATAAAAGGATGAACGAGAACGTACCCTGGAGTGGGATGACTTCCATCCCATTATTACGGCACCCCGAGAACCGTTGGTGATCAGACTCAGGACGGGGTGGTCGTAAATCCCCACGGACCCCATGAAGTCCACACCCGAGCAGATGTAGCTGCGGGCTTGAGCGACGGCCTTCAACGATGTGGCGTCATCCCTCTTCTTGTACTCGCTAAAAATCACCGGGACCCAAAGATCATCGACATGTGGAGTCTCCATGCCCTCTGGCGGTTGATCCGTGCATTGCGAGACATCTAAAGTAGCTGCTGTGAGCCCATGTGTGCTAGAGGAGTCAAGGTCAAAAGGCTGTCGCTCCTCGACAGGTAGATCTTTGCGGAGTTTGTTACGGAGCGCATCAGTCAACGTCTGGTCGAGGTCGGCGGGAAACTCCTCGAGAACATTCGACCCAATCTTTGGTATTTTTGGGGGAGGTTCTCTTTCTGAAGCTTTCGCATCAGCATCAGCGCCCTGGTCCTGGCCCGCGTCCGAAGTGCAAGTCTTGAATCCAATAATGAGCCCCTGGCCTTCGTCCGGATGGCGGAGGTGCTCGTTGTACACCGGCTGCATAAAGTTGCGATACTTCGCGACGACCTCATCGTCGACATTCTTCCAAGAGATGGAGGAGATGGCAATTGCATCACAGATACCTAGGGCTGGCTCCTTTGCGACGCGCTTCTCTAGCAACTTGAGAAGAACGTCAAGCTTGCTATCCGCTGGTCTGGTATTGACTGCTATGAGGCTATGGTTCAAGCGAGCTGTATTGGTTTCCCAGACGGCACGAAGGTACGCCTGTACTGCACGAGCAGGAGGGGCCTCCGGCGGGTATACGACTCCCGGGTCCCTTGGGGCTATCCCGTCCGTTGCTTGGCGTAGTTCGCTGAGGCAGAAGGTGTAGTGCATCCAGGAATACGTATACACCGTTTGCGGCCAGTTGTCGTGGTCTTCGACCGAGATATCGAAGTGTCGGTTACGGCAGATCTGCAAGCGGCGTTCCAATCTGCGAAGAATGATCAGTTTGCCTGCTCAGTGACCAAGCGAATGAGTACCGGAAAGGGCTTACAAGATGTTGGGGGAGATTCTTTCTGGACCACCAACGTACATATGGAAGAGAAGACCATCCCAGTCATGGCGAGCCTCAGCCTCGTTAACTGTGCGTATTGTGGCTGCCTTGGCATTCACGGTGTGCTGCCCTATGCTTGCGAGGAGCACAAATAAGAAACGATTGCGAAGGACGTCGTAGACCTCAGGCTCTAACGGAGATTTCTTGACGTCTTCAGGGAGTGCCTCGTACTGACGACAAAGAGTCTCCCTTTCGTCGTCCAGGAAGGGTGTCGGGGGGACGGATTTATGAGGCTGGCAGTAGATGTATTCAACACAACTTTGTGCGAGGGCAACTGAACTTACTTCAAGAGCCCAGGTTGAAGGCCACCCGAACCGAGTCAGATGTTTGTACTGTGCGACCATCGCACGAAATGTGATTGTGTCCTTCGCGATGCTGGGATTCTTCATCGCGGATGCTGACACATCATCGCAACCATGAAGCGAAAGGAAACAGACATTGCGATCGAATAGAAACGCTGCCATAGTCTCGTCTGTGATCGAAAGACTCTTCGTTTCTGCCAGCCTGAAAGGCTCTCAGTAATTGATAAACCTGGGGAAATTGACTCACTCGGCATGAGAAGGCACAGAGTCTGCAGTATTGATACGGTCGCTCTCCGGTTTTCTGGCCGACGACGAGCTGAGAAACCTGGGAATGATCGGTTACTGAGGCGTTCAAATTAAATGGAGGGCTCACTGGGAGCCGGGAGGAGCGGTAGGAGGCGAAGCCTTCCCACCGAGATGACTGCGTTTTCCCGTGTATAATCCTGAGCTAGGATGAGAGGTGATTGAAGGCGTGGGAGCAGGCCTTCCTTCGCGGGGCAACTCGTCGCTGTTTGCTGGAGTGGGGTTTTCTTGGGGGTCGGCGGCGGTGGAGGAGTCGACGACTCTGCAAGCTTATATCAGTTGAATGATCGATCGATGAACGCGACTCTCTCACTCTTGTGTCTCCTCAGAACTGACATCCTGAAGCCATTGAGAAACACGTTCCTCACGAGTCACTTCTGTAACAGAGATGTTGTCGGAACGCCACTGAAACGAGGCCGTTGTGTTTTCCTTGGATGCGGCAGCGATAACCTGGCATTGATCCTTCAGCTTCAGTATGGCCTGGGCGAACGACAGGGCTCCGAACATGGAGCTGAGATCAAACGCGCCCACAGACGTGTCTGCCAACTCTTCAGCAGCTAGTGAGATGTGAACGCGAGGCTGTGAAACTTCAGCAGTAGATAGTACGATAAGGAAAGATGACTCACTAGCTCGGCTTTCTTCGAACTGCTTGTGTCCGAGTCGAGCCAACTAAAGCATAGGCGAACAATGGGACTATCGCCGTCGATGCACACACCAACAGCAGGGAGGTCTATTCCCCAGACTTGTCTCTGATAAAGAACGCTGCTACTCAGCAAGGGGATATTGTCCCAGTCTGCGGCAAATACAACGGGAAGTGCTGCGCGAGTCCTCGGGCCAGAAGTCGCCTCGACATGAGTGTCCAGCGGGAGGTCAATGGAGGAGTCCGTTTCGGATTCCAAATCATCGCCTTCGTAAATGTGGAAGAATGGGCCGTATATTTCGTAGCGTCGATTCACCGGCTGCGCTTCACGATCGGCGGTGTCCCACAGCGGGTGGTTGGCGTCGTACGCATCTCGAGCCTCGGTGTCGAGTTCCCATCTATTCACGACTTCCTCCTGTTCTTCTTCTTCTACATCAGTGGACGCATTGTCGGAGATATCGTTACTTTGGGCGACACGTTCATCAGTTCGAGCTCGCGGGCGATCCTCCTTTGAGACGACGTGCGAGACGACCGCAAATGCCACGCCCTCGAGTTTATCACTGCCCTGAGGAGTAACAAATGACACGTCCGCCCTGTTTTTGTGAGTTATGCTGCAGCAGAATGATACAGCACAGGTACTGACGCGATTTCCAACGTGGGCCCCAAGACATGAGCGAGGGCTTTGATGAGATTGTACACAGGAAACAGTGTCGAGTGAGGGCCATTGTCGATAACTTTGCATCCAGATAGATGTTGAAGATCGCGGACAGTCCACGCAATAATACTTGAGAGACTTAGGAGGTATCGTTCTGTTTGAGACGTGGGCACAGTGTCCGCTGTCGCGGCGAACTCTTCGAAGTTGGCGATAGTCCCGACATGTGGCATAAACGTGAGAGGTAGCGGTCTGCAGATGGACTGAGAAAACTCTGCGATGCAAGGAGGCCACTCCGATGCATTGTTTACGCGGTGAAGTACAACAGACATGGTGGGACGCGACAGAGTCGCGCTTGCAGTGCAATGCCATCACTCAAGCCACCACGGCTATATCCGTATACCCGAATGCGGAAACCGAGTAGGATTGACCCTCCGCTCGAAGAACATCTACACCCATTTGCATCACACAGAACACTTCCTGCTATTTGCTTCTTCTACTGCAACTGCTCAACACGTCCCCTCCATGCCCGCAGGAACGTTCATAACCCCATGAAGCGAGCCCATCTCGTTCAACGTCCCGAGGAACAGGTCGTCGAAGCGCTGCTGAAGACCAAGAGTCTCGAGCACAGCGGTGTAGTCTTCACCCGTCGTGTCCAATTCAACGAGCCACTCCTCGAGTCTCCCGGTCCCAGAGATCAGCAGGCTCCGAAGACGGGTGCGTTCCGTCTGGTTCATCGGTGAGCCTTGCACTGTCACCGGAGACAGCGTGTCGTCGTCTGCACCTTCCTCCACCTCGATTCCGCTTCGAGACTCGGTATCCCATGTCTGCGAGCGAAGGATGGCGAGCCAGCCATTGTCGAGATCGCTGAGCCAGTCCAGAAGTTGCGGTAGCGTCTGAGTGGTAGGGCGATAGCCTGGAATGGAGCCCATGACTTCTCCTGTCAAACGGAGGAGAAACGTGGTGCGGAGCCCGGAGGATGGTGGGACTGGAGGTATTTGGAGGATCATCGAGAGGAGAGTGTGCGCCTTAGTCAAGTACGCAGGGAGCGTCTGCAACGACGAGCTCGGGTCTGAACTAGACAAATTTCTGATGAGTAGTCGATTTAATGGAAAGAACAAGTTCTAAACTCACCGTTTCTTGTAATTTCTGGTTAGATCGAGGAAACTCTCCTCGAGGTAGTCTACAAGCTTCCGCTCCTGCGTCGTCGACAGGGGTTTTGGTTTGTGTTCGGGTTCTTGTTCTGCAGCCATTTTTGCGTCGTTAATTCTCGTCTGTTACGTTTTCCCTACAATTTGTGACAGGATCGTATGTCGGGATGAGAGTCGTAGTCAAGAGTCCATGTTGACGTCAGTCAGGATCGCGGGATGCCGATGTTTATCCGGGGCGCTCGAACATCCAGCGGCTCGAGAGTTGAAACGGAAACGTTTGCGCAGGTTTGGGCTCACATGCGAGGGATCTGAGACGGCGCGGGTGATGACATTATGCTACACGATGGGGTGGGACATTATACGGGTTCACAGTTACGCAGACGTCTATGAGGTCGGACCAAGAACACTCTTCCGAGCCGCTCAACTCGACTTCCCCTTCACATTCTCGCTCGACTTGCCCTTCGCCTTGATCCTCTGCACATTCTTCGTCTTCGGCTCGCCCTTCTTGTTGGCGTGAGTTGCGTTCTGCGGCCCGGTGGGCGGCGGCGGCGGGTGGCTCGACGGGGAGTTGGCCATCGGCTGGGACGGGAACTCGGGGTACGCGGGCGGCGGGGGGGCGTCAGGCTTAGGCGGCATCCCGACGTTGGAAACGTAGTCTTCATCATGCTGGGCACGAATGGCAAGGTAACGGGGGAAAGGCATGGCACGGCCAACGAGGGAGCCGACGGGCGAACCAGTACTGCTTAGAAGCATCGTGGGATTGGTGACAGGAACTAGTTTGGGGTCTCCTCCGAGTGGCGCGGAAGGTCTTTCGAGTGGTGCGGAGGTTCCTCCGTGGCGACGTTCGGGGGTCGTAGGCACGCTGCCACTAGTTGTCGCGAGCGCGAGGGTCGTGAAGATGCAAAGAGTACGGAATAGCATGATTGAGTGGTGTCGTGAGGTAGAGTGGGATGGTCCAGCCAGAAGATAAATAGCGCGCGACTAGTCCTGCAGCACGGAGAGGGCGGTGGTCGTGGTGGTCGTGGTAAGAGTTGGAAAAGCGGACGCGTCCAGGTTGGGATGTCTACTTCGAACCGTGGCCAAACAGAGACAAACGCCTCTTCACATCCGTCACGTCCATATCGAGCGGGACAGACTAGGCACATTCACAGACACCACTGCAAGGTTGCGTGGAGGAGGACGCTTTTTATTGAAATAGTTTTTGTGTGCCGTCGCGGCGCCACGATTCCCTCCTAGTCCCTGACCCGCTCGTCTTGAACGCCTTGTTGTCTGGGAACTCGACAGCCTCTTTGGAACCAGAAGAGAACTTGCGATGAGGCTTCTCCTTGAATCGTGGCTTCTGCTTCCATGTCCACGAAGGCGCACGCTCGTCAGCTTCGCCTCCAGCCGAAGAAGACTTGAGCGGTTTCAGCGACGGCTTGCGCTGCAGGCACCACTGCATCATCTCCTCCGTCTCGTCCTTCACGGCGGTGACCTGCGCACGTTCTGCGAACGAGACCGGGAGGCGGAAGCTGAGCCACAGGTACAAGATAAGGAATTTGTGGATCGACTCAAGTTGCTCCAAAGCGCCGGCTGGTGCGAATTCCTCCTCCTTTTCCATAAGTTGGCGAACGCTGTCTAACGTAGACTGCATGCCGGTGCGCTCCAGGAGAACACGGTAGTCCACGTGAAGATCACGCTGATACATGCGCATCAGATGACCGACGGCTTCGACATGGGGCCCGTCGCGCCAGGAGATGGGCGACAGCTGGAGAGTGAAGCGATCGGCTATCGTGAGGTGCCCGGCGATTTTGCTCATGTAGTCGAGAGCAAGAACCTTCTCACGCATCCCCTCGAGCGCGAAAGAGGGGTGTATTCTGGAGACGTAGTCGAAGGCGAGCTGGACAGTGGATAAGGGGGTGCCAGAGGGTAGGGCTTGCGCAACGGCCTCTAGCTGTTCGGAGGTGGGGTGTATACGAGCGAATTTCAAGGGTTCGGGGGCCATGCTAAGCGCTTTGCGTAGTATCCCTAGGTCGTGCTTACGGAGCGTCGTTACAACGCCGCCTGATTCATCTTCGCCGTGAAGACCAAACCGTCCCGCTCGACCAGATATCTGTTTGAATTGCGACAGGCTCAGCGGTTCCAGTCGGCTGCCATTCCATTTCTGAACGACGTTGTAGACAATCCTTTTGATCTTACTGGAACTCGGCATTAGGCAATATTCGGTGACAACTTAGGAATACGTACAGATTGAGGCCCATGCCAATAGCGTCACTCCCAACGATAACGTCATACCCACTATTAGGGTCGTTGAACAACGCTGCCTGCTTGGTTCGGAGCTCCGGTGGAAGGCGTCCATACGCCAAGGCGCATTTCATGCCGGTCTTCTGCTGAATCCGGTCCCTGGTCTGGAAGATGGTACTCCGCGAGAAGCAGACGACACAATCGCCCTTCTGCACCAAGGAGTAATTTCCGTCGAGGCTTTCATCGGCAACCCGTAATGGTGTGAGACGTTCATAGCGGTTGACGACGAGCTCGTCTCCAATGGATTCAACAATTTTCCGAATCAGTGGGACCGCGGTCTCCTCGCCACACAGGTGTATCTCCTTCGCTTTCAAACCGAGAATGGCGGAGGACCACGCACCCCCGCGATCGGGGTCTGCAATCATCTGGATTTCGTCGACGACGGCGACATCCCACGGCAGCGAGGCGCTCATGATCATCTCGACAGTACAACTGACAAGCCCCGCATCCTCGTCGATGATGCGCTGTTCTTCTCCGGTAATGAGGTTGCATGGCCTGGCGAACTTGCTCGAGGCAGACTTCTGTACCACGGGCGCGCCATCCTCGGACATCACGTCGAGACTTGTGTCCTCGTCCGGTTCCGCTTCCGCGTCAGGCTCTTGACCTAGAGGAATTATTTGACCCTTGTTGAGGCGTTCGAAGATCTCGTGTGCCAACAGACGGAGAGGCCCTGCATATATGCCGCGTGGGGCAGCTGCCAGAGCACGTAGAGCGTTGTGGGTCTTCCCGCTGTTAGTCGGGCCAACGTGCATGATGAATTTCCGCCTAGGCATTGCGCGGACGAGGTCAAAAACGGAGGCGGGGTTTTCCAAGCTGGCCGCGTCATAGAGGTTGGATATGCGCGTGAGGGAAGCAGCACTGATGGCCGGTGACAAGGCGTGTTGGCTAGTCGGGTGCGAAGCCCACGCGTAAAGAAGTCGCGTAAGTGTCGTATCTAGGGCGCGCGCGCTCTTGTCGATGGTGAGGTCGTAAACCGCGCGGTCGATGTCGTCTGAGGTGTAATGTAGGTCTCGGAAGACAGGCTGCCGTTTCAGGGCCTGAATGAACAAGGTAAGAAGAGGTAGGACCTCTGTGCGGTGAACGCCGTAAGACTCCAATCGTTTGTGGACGTGCTTCCAGTCCGCCCACTCCGCCGCCTGCTCTGCAAGGAACTGCTGCAGGTTCTCCGTGGTGACGGTAGTGTCCGCCCACCGCGCTTCCGCCTCCTGTATTTGCCTTGTGCCGTAAGACTTTTCTGGTCTGGCATCCGCGAGAAGGTCGAAGGGGTGCTTGCGGAAGGCTGTCGGTTTTCGTGGTGGTTGAAATCCGCGAACATTACCTCCCGTCTGCGAGCGAACGAAGACTCTGGGAATGGCGGAAACGCGGACACGGCATGATGAAAGCAAGAGCCTGTGCATACGCTGGGTCGACGGCGTGAAAGAGCGTCGTACGAGCTGGCGTGGTCCACCGCAGGTCAAGAACAATGCACCTGACGAACAAGAAAGGTCAAACGACGACGGTAGGGCTGAGGAGAAGGAGGCGGAGGACAGGGAGAGAAGGAGGCATAGAATATTGCAATACGCGTGCCACGTGGGTGTATTTGGTACTATTAGGATCGCAAGGCGACTCCTTCCGAATCCGGACGACCTCCCAACCTCCAGCATGGCCTCCGTCGTTCCATCCCGCCTCGCGGCGCTCACCCGTCTGCGGTGCAGCATATTCCAGACGGCATACAACCCCCAATCTCTCCGAACAGGAGCCAAGTACTTGCGCGCGCGCCTTCGCGGTCCCTCCATGCTCAACTACTACCCGGAGACCCTCACTGTCGCCGACCTGCGCAAGGGTTGCCCAGACTGGCAAATACAAGATCAGAGGGAGCTGGAGAGGTTGGCGGATATTGACGATAGGAAGGCAAGAGGCAAGGGTACACCGAAAAAGGCGAAATCCAGCGGTTCGTTGCATCATTTGCTGTTCTGCTCTGACGTTAGCTCACGTCCCCCGTATCTATCCAGCCGACAGTCGCCGTCTCAAGAGGAGACGTTAGAATATCGCCCTTTATTTTACTTCTTTGTCACATCCTTATTGGCCTGCTTCATTCTACAACTCCGTCCAAATCCGAACGACACGGCTGGATAGAAGCGCTCGTGAGTCCTCTACGCAAAGCTCTGCGATGTCGGCGCACATCTGGTGCGTTTACCCTGTTTACGACATGTCTTACTACGGGACGAAAATCGGTTCAGTGCGCTATTGTGCTGCGTTCAGCGTTTGTGGTTCTGGTGTCGAACCAAACATTGACTACCAGGACGCGCCTGGGCGAGATGCAGAACAAGAGGAAGGTTGTGAGAATCGTCCCTAACTGTTTCAAGTCTCACTGCGAAGAGGTCATCTGGGAAGTTAAAGGAGTATGGACGCGATGCGCGCTCGCCACCACTGCCGTGTAAATTCATATTGCGTTCGACGAGCCTCTCACTCGGGATCCTTCGAACTAGTATTCTTCATGTACTTACACGAGATGTTGCTTGAAGTGTCTTCCAGTCATGGTACAGCTTTCGTTGGGCTCTCCCATGTGTCAGCGCTGAACTTCGTCTTCGAAAGCGTCGACGACTTAGCGAAACTAGAGGATTATGTTGAACGAATGTTGAACGAACGAGTCCCTGTCTATGGCGGGGTCTGAGGTGGTCGTCCACGCGAATGATTGACACGCTCCTGGACCGACGCGCGCCTGGGAGTTCAGCTACTTGCCTCTCACCGTCGCTCTCTGTTCCACCATTCGTTCCATTATCTAGTCGTGCATGTCATCGCCAAAAGCCCTTCGGATTGCATTTGTTCATCCCGACTTGGGCATAGGTGAGCACTACAGTAATTGGCACCGCAACTCGCCTTGACACTTCCCTCAGGCGGCGCGGAACGTCTAGTCGTAGACGCAGCACTTGGCCTGCAAAAACTGGGTCACAAAGTCGACATATACACCTCTCACCACGACCCAAAACATTGCTTTGAAGAGACTCGCGATGGTACGTCCAGTCGCCACCTCTTTGCGCGCGCACCGGTGACCGACGTCCAGGCACTCTCAGCGTACATGCTGTAGTCCCGCCATTTCCCCGCTCGTTCAGGGGGAAGCTGCACATCTTGTTTGCCAATGCTCGTCAACTTCATCTCACCATGCACCTCCTGCGCCGCCGTCGGTATGACGTGTACTTCGTCGACCAGCTCTCGACCTGTGTCCCCCTCCTTCGTGCTCTGGGCACACGCGTCGTCTTCTACTGCCATTTCCCGGACAAGCTACTTGCGGACGGGGCGTACGTGGAGGGCAAAGCGAAGGGTGGCAGCTTGTTGAAGAGGCTGTATCGGTTCCCAGTAGACAAGCTCGAAGAGGTCACAACGCGTGAGCCGCGCTCATTTCTATCCTGATCAGTTTACTGAGAAGTCGCCCAACGTATAGGAAACGCGGACATCATCCTTGCAAACTCAAAATTCACTGCACGAGTGTTCCAAACGCACTTCCCTTCCATTCAAGTTACCCCTACTGTGGTATACCCCGGCATAAACCTCGCTGCCTATGACGTGCAAGCCGTCGACCCTTCGGACCCTGATGTCACACAAGTCGTTTCGTACGTTTCAACTCACTCACCTTAGTCCTGAGCCGACCCCTGATACAAGTGAAGTGCAGTGAGCAACCAACGTTGCTCTCCTTGAACCGATTCGAGCGCAAGAAGAACGCTGCTTTAGCGATTGAATCATTCGCACTTCTCCGCGAGAAACTCCCCAAGGATTCTTCTCTCAGTAACCTTCGCTTGGTGATTGCAGGTACGACAGCTCATCTTGCCTTACGTGCTTTACTCACTTCCAACAGGCGGCTATGATCCTCGCCTAGAGGACAACATGATGACTCTCGCACACCTCATCGACCGCGTCAAAGCACACTCATTGTCGTACGACGTCATCAAGCCCAACGCGTCCACCGTCTCTATACCCCCCTTCATCACAACCAAGAACTCGCCCTCTGTCCTTTTCCTCCTAAACTTCACAACAGCCCAGCGCTCTGCGCTCCTCACGTCTCCGTCCACACTCGCGCTGCTCTACACGCCTACGAACGAACACTTCGGCATCGGGCCAGTGGAAGCGATGTACTGCGGCGTCCCCGTGCTTGCATGTAACAGCGGCGGTCCTACGGAGAGCGTAGTCGATGCAGATGCGGGGCGAACAGGGTGGTTGCGCGAGCCGGATCCCCAGGTTTGGGCGGATACCCTCGCTGAGATTGTCAACATTTCAAGTAAGGAGCGGAGGGTGTTGAGCGACCACGCTCGGACACGGGCGAGGGAATACTTCAGCATGGAGGCGATGACGCAGCATATTGAGAAAGCTTTGCACCAGGCGATCGCACAGGGTCCTGTGCCTGCTCCCTTCGGCATCATAGTCTTACTTGTCGCACTATTAACGGCACTTCTTGCATACCTAGTACTTTAATAGACGTTATTTGATATTTATTTCGTGTCAACACACACTCCGCGATACGGCTTGAATGCTACCCCGGCCTTACCATGGCTGAGCGAAGAAAAGAAAAAGTTAGAAGAAAACGAGTATCTGCGGATCATATTTCCGACACGGGGAATCGAACCCCGGGCTATCGCGTGAGAGGCGATAATGTTAGCCACTACACCATATCGGATTGCAAAAGTTGCGCCATGAATCAATACCTACCATTCTTATAGACTGTATGAGGAGAACAGAATGGAAAGTTACATGCATTATTTTTGTATGGTTTCGTACAACCGCGGGAACAAACAATCACCGTACTTTCTCGAGCGAGCTACTCTCCTTCTCGTCGTCTTCAACAGTGCGCACGGGGCCCGTGAACCACTTCCTCGCAGAAACAACCCAGGAGCAAGACGCGAAGATGAAAACGCCCATGATGATGACCACGGCGTAGTCTGACACGCGCACAGTTATCAGTCAAATGGACAACATCTCGAAGGAAAACAGCACTCACTCATCTCGTCTGCCGCCGGATTTGACAGTGGCGGGAACAGGAGGACGATAATGATGAACGTCACCCATGCGACGGAGACGACTCCGATCGGCATGTACCATTTTCCAAGATGGAATGGTCCCGGGACGAGCTTGTCGCGTCCAGAGGTGATGCGCAGGAAGATGGGCGTCACGTAGGATGTGTACAACCCAATAACGGCAGACCTGATGGACTACGGGTGAGGGACGTTCACGCACGAACAAGGGCTGAGCTTACCCTGCAAGCGAAGTCAATGCAGCCTCAGAGAATCCGAGAACGCCGCAGATTCCGGAGCAGACAATGACAAGCCAGACGGCGTTGACGGGTGTCTGCGTGTGCGAGTTCATCTTCTTCCACCAGCGCGAGCCAGGAAGGGCATTGTCTCGCGCGAAGGCGAACACAACTCGCGATGCGTCGACGACTTGTGCGGCACCTGTGACATACTGTATCTTTGATGAGAAGGATTTCAAAAATCAAATGAGATAGCGACACACCTGTACGACAATGATGCACGACCAAATGGCCAACATGCCGCGCTTCCCGAGAGTGTTGAGGAAGAGCTGGCCCATGGGCAGCGGGAGGTCAGTTGCAAGAATGTCGAACACGGAAGTCGTGGCGAAGGACGCGGCGATGTACAACAACCATCCCAGACCTGCTGTCGCTCCGGCTGCTACCATGATAGCGATGGGTGCCGCACGGGCAGCTCCCGAAGTCTCCTCCGCAATATGGGCGGCGGAGTCGTCTGTATCGAGAGCGTGAGATGTAGATCAGGGGGTAGAGCGGTGTATATGCTTACAACCGGTAAGAGTCCACATCGGCGCTGTGAAGGCAAGCAGGAAAGCCCATCCATCTGTGAAGAGTTAAGCCGTCGGACCCCAAGAGATGACACGATGGTCATACCATTCTTCCACCCGCTGTTGTTCTCGAACAAGGTGAACGCGTCAGGAGTAGACACTCTCTCCTCGCCAGAGCAGACAAGAAGAGCAACGATGGCAGCGATGGTCGTTCCAACTACAAATACCAAAGTCAGTGACGACCTAGAGAAGCCATCCCCAGAACCGAAACGTACCGTTGACGATGACGTAGAAAATATTGAGCTTCGCCAAAACTCCGGTCGCCGCAGAGCAGACCATTCCGTGTGTGAACAGAATGGCGAGGAGGATGCCGTACGTAGGTCCATTTCCGAGCGCGATTCTCCCGTCAGAGCCCACGTTCAGCGCCGTAGTGATCATTTGTGCGCTTCGAGTCGGGAAGGCAGAGATCAGCGTGATGCCCGAATGAATGCACAGCGGCTCGCTCACCAGGTAAAATCAATGGAGCACACGAGCGTGACCTGTCCAGTGATATTCGCCCATCCGGTTATCCAACTGGCGAGCGCGGAGTACTTTGGCGGGGCGAGCTTTGCGGAGAAGTAATACAGTCCCGCGCTTGTTCTATGGGGACTGTCAGACACGTCGAAACAGTGATCAAAGGCGGTGAACTTACGGCATTGAGGAGGTCATCTCGGCCATGGATGCTGCGATGGCCATGACAAACAGACTTGGGATAAGCCAACCGAATACCATGCCGACGTGACCGCCTGTAAAACATGAGAAAAACGACTGGGGGGAGCGTCTGTCATGCGTACCGGAGACGAGAGGGAATGAGTACGTCGACGAGACCGATGCGATGACTCCCATAATCGAGAATGCAAACGCTATTGTCTCCAAGAGCTGGGGGCGGGTCAGCGGCCATCCTCCAACCAATGAAGAAAATTGACTCACCGAGAACTCCCGTTTGAACTCGCTCTTGTAACCGAGCTCGGCGAGCAACGCATCGTCTGCATGGCGGATGTTGGTGAGGCTGGCGTCCCGAGTGGGCTGGTCGATGACGGAGCTGGTGGTCACAAAGGTCGGAACCTTGCCCTGCTTCTCGGCGTCCATGTTCGTTGTGCGGGAAGAAGAACAGATTCCATGGCCAGAAGCGAAGTATATGAATAAAATGGGGCAAAGAATTTAGGAATTAACCGCGCGGCCGGCGTGGCACCGAAAGGACGGGTTAGATGAGATGTACTCCATCTAGACGGGGGCCGCTGATAAGCCATTCTCGGGACGTTCGTCGTATCGCACGGGGAATTCACTTACATTTTGTTCGTGGGGGCGGGTATGCCCGACCCTGATAAGAGATGGCTGTGACCCTCCAAGCAGTTGGACGCGCGCTCTTTGTTGCCTAGGCAGTATTCGCAGGTTTATCCAGCGACTCGTTTGGTTTCACCGCAGCCCTGCACCTCGAGCTCCACGTTGTTGTCTGAGTGTGATCAGAGCACAAAACAGACGTGGCGGCTGTAAACAAAGCTGAAATGGGCTGGAACTTCAGAGCATTTAGCAGGCAATTTTAAAAGTCCGGTATACGTTCTGCACCCTCACCGCTAGGTTTCGTCCGAATTGAGGTCCAGACACAGTTTGCAGATCAATGTCGCGAACAGACCCTATCTCGGCGCTAAAGCCATCCCACTTCGGCAGACGGCGCGGGATGATATGTCTGGCGCTTGCGGGTTGCCTCCGGTTTGTTATCTGCTCCTTCTCGCACTGAGGAAATGTTTGTCCGGCGCACACGAGCTATCTACCGCACACCTTGTGCAGGCCGCGGCAAGATATGCACTTTACCACGCTCCTGAGAGCCTTGTCACTGGATCTAGGCAAGGACGAACGTCGGCCTTCTGAAGAGTGTCCCAGCCTATCTGTCAGGTGAACTGCGCTTGGTGATCTCATAATTGCTTGTCTCGACGCCTCGCTGTCGAGATCTTGACTTGTCTCTGGCTACCACTGACAGGCGAATAAACACACAGCTATGCCTCGCAAGGTTCTCATCGGATTTGGCGTGGACGTGGACGCCGTCGCCGGATGGTAAGCCTGTCGAAACTATCACAAAGCGCAGTGATTCACATTTCCATCAGGTTGGGGTCTTACGGTGGCGAAGACTCGCCTCTCGATATATCTCGGGTGCGCACCGTCACCTCCGGTCAGAAATATTCTCATTCTGACTCCACTCAGGGGATGTACGCCGGGGAAGTCGGTGTACCACGACTTCTCAAGCTGTTCGACAAGTACAAGATCAAGACGACATGGTTCATCCCAGGTCCGAGTCAGATTGTCGACGCTTGGCAGAATGCCTGCTGACTGCTCCACTCAGGCCACAGTCTCGAGACGTTTCCGACACAGCTCGCAGCAGTGCGAGACGCTGGGCACGAGATGTCAGTATCCCTGCCATAGACACGTCTGTCATAATTGACAATTCACAGCGGGCTACATGGCTATTCTCACGAGGTACGTTTCAGCAAGTTGGATTTGGACCACAGGCCAAATATTAATGCAAACACTCCAGAATCCCGTCTCGATGACCTTCGAGCAACAGAAGGATATCCTCGATCATACGTATAGATTATTGACGGAGTTCAACAACGGCAAACCTCCCAAAGGGAGTGTCGCTCCTTGGTGGGAGACTAGCAGCGAAGGGACTGCGCTTTTGTTGGAAAAGGGCATCGAATACGGTCCGCCCGTCTCACGACAATTTACAACCAAGCCTCTCTGACAGATCTCTCCATCTAGATCACTCGAATATGGCTCATGAGTAAGCGTGCAGTGTCAACTCGCTGCCTCGGCGCTGATTTTTTGAGCTTAGCTCGCAGGCCTACTATCTGCGGGACCAAGATAGCTGGACGAAGATCAACTATTCTGCCACCGCCGAGTCCTGGATGAAGCCTTTGCAACGCGGCAACGAGACGGGACTCGTCGAAATCCCTGCAAACTGGTAAATTCGAATCTCCCGGGTTTCACGGAGTCACATCGATTCTCACGGCTTATCTCTCCAGGTACCTTGATGACCTTCCTCCCATGATGTAACTACGAACTTTTTTCTTGTGGCTGCGGGGTCACTGAGCGTCGCCACTTAGGTTCATCAAGGCCAGTCCCAACTCTCATGGCTGGGTAAGAACTGTATCTCACTCGTTCTATACGTGTCTCACAATACTTCGAAAGGTGAACTCCCGGGACGTGGAGCAACTCTGGAAGGACACATTCACTTATCTCTACCGGTGAGGCTCCTGCCCTAGTCCAACCGACGGAACGGCTAATCTCTACGCCATGAAACAGAGAGGAAGAGAACTTCATCCTTCCCATCACAATTCATCCTGACGTTAGCGGGTACGTTCATCAGCTCTGAGATCTGTCCTCGCCGCTGAAGAGCGTCGCAGACGGCCGCACGTCCTACTCATGCTTGTTTGTGTTACTCGCTTGATTCGCCGTATATTTTACTCACTCGGCATGCAGGAACGCTTCATCGAATGGGTCAATACTCATGAGCACGTTCAATGGGTTCCTATGATCGACATGGCGAACGAATTCAGGGCGAGATGCCAGCCAACACCAGGCGCACAGATGCCCGCCGGTTTTAGCTCTGAGAGCAAGTAGCAAAGGGGATGCTGAATTGAACCGTGTACAATACCAAAGGTAACCGGCTAGTCCAGATATGAACTCACCTATGTTTTTTTTTTTATGGAGCGATATGATATTTGCGCAATATAACTAAGTTAATTCACAAATATCCGCTAACTACGGGAACTGGGGGGAAGGGGGTCCTGTAGGCGGCCGGCTGGCCATACCAAGGGCAAAAATGCTGTTACGCACACTTACGGTCGTATGTAGTGTGAGGCTCGGCTTCGCGACTTAGGGCACCGTCGCGTTGAAGTCCATACTCACTAAAAGCCCGGGGTGCCATGACCAGTGGTCAGGCAAGCTCTCTTGATCAGCGAGGGTACGTTTCCACGTGTGTTCAACTATTTCGTGCTTGAGGGCTTTCTTACCATACTTCTTTTTACTTGTCTGTTCTCGATCGAAGTTGAGCCTCCTCAACATTGCGCTCTTCCATCTAGATTCGATTTCTCTTGTGGTGTGCGCATTCTCGGCTTCACTGGGATCCCCTCTCCGGATGCGTCGTTCGCACCGGATGCGCCATATGAGGTGCGCTGATTCTGTTATCATTATTCTGAATAGCCTGTTCTCCCCTGGGCGGCGGGAGTCGTCATCCTCAGCGAAGTCGACGCTCGCGGCGCCTATGATCGTGCCTACGGTTAGGTCAGGCCACGGGATCCCTGTTTTACTCCAGCAGTTCCTCGCGAGCCTCCAGATTACGCTCCTTTCTGGGGCTTCGCATTCTGTCAGAATATGGTCCATGGATTCTTCACGCCCACATATTGGGCACATCGCTCTATCCTCGAGGTTGGGGATGTGGGCCCAGAACTTTCCTACTTTCTGCACGTCATGCATGCATTTCCAGAGAAAGTCTTGTATTGGTCTGCTAATGTCGGGGTGTCTGATATTCTTCCATAGCGTTGCGTTCGTTGGCATCTTCTTCGAGGCGTCTAGAACCGCCTCCCGTGTTTGGTCGAGGCGAGCGAGAGTTTTGGCGCGTTGCACGGTATTTCTAGACAGGCGGATCCCTTGATACGCAAGTTTTTGTGTCATGGTAGAGAGTTTCGCACCGGTGAGGTTGAAGCGGGCCGGGATTGAGATGTCGACGTCATCGTGATCGGGCTTCTTTGCGCCCACTCCTGCCATGTGGTCGGCGCCCTCGTTTCCTTCATCGCCATCGTGTCCCTTGACCCACAGCAGCGATGTGGGCGCTGTTCTCATTCTTAATCGTGCGGCTGCTGCCTTGAATATGTTTGCATTTGCCACTCCGATCCATCCTCTGTCCTCCCAGTCATGGAGATTTTTGGTGAGCCCTTCGATCGCGTACTTGGAATCGCTGACGATCGTGAGGGGCGCAAATGGGGGGACGATCTGGGCGGTGACCAAAATCGCCACTACTTCGCCAGCTTGGTTGGTCTGGGCTATGTTGGGGGGGAGGCGGATGGCTCTGTTCCGCTCATCGTCTTCTCCGAACCAGATACCACTCCCAGCCCTCGCATCTAGGTCGCCGTTGTTGATACACGATCCGTCGGTGTATACTTTTATTGCTTCTTCATTGACGGTAAGTCCCCTCCGATCTCTGTACGCGGGGGTTGGCTGATCCATCTCTGGGTCGATGAAGGCTCTGACGACAGCGTTTAGGTCCCCATCCGTGGTCGTCGACGG